>WBMZ01001002.1:0-178563 GCA_013400975.1 Atrichornis clamosus
TGTGACTACCGGGAAGCAGCAAATACGAGCAGCTTTACCTTCTTGCTCACTGTCACTCTCAAGGAATCGAGCGTCCACGCAAAACCTTTCATCGGTGCCAAAGCGGGACTGCAGCTTCAAGAGCTGAACACGTGAAAGAGACGCTATTAAGCACTGGAGAAGGAAATCATCTTTCAGGAACTCTTTTTCATTTTCACTATAGCAATGGCAACATACTCTTTACCTTTAGATCTGATGCCTTTTCCGGTAGTTTCCTCGTATACGGAGATGACAGTGTCAGAGAAAATCCCCCCACTCCCCATCAAACATTATTTCCTCTATTTAATGGAGTGTATTTTAAGCTCATAAGAATCATGTTCAGCAAGAATGAAAAGATTCAAATGATGTTTTTCTGAAGCGGTGTTATAGAGACCCAGTTGAAAACTAAATTACAGGAATGGTTTTACTCACTTTTTCACCAGCTTTGCCTTCAAACTGGGGCTTAATTTTGAATCGCTCATCGTCTGTATCCTCTTGCTCGTCCTCGCTGCTATCGAACAGCCTGCCCAAAGTTTTGGTAACAGACTTGTCCTTTGTTACACAAAATGAAGAAACCAGAAATGTAGCTGTTTACCTGATTTTGTGAATATAAATTGGTACCAACTTTGTTTATATTCTTTCCAGTTTAGCTGAAAAAATAGGTTTCCTGCACAACCAGCTCCCTTACTGATCCATATGGTTCAAATCTTACATTGTACAATTCTGCTTCATAATTTTGAATATTCATTTTTATCACAGGCAAAATATCCATATAACATGTAGCTCAGGTGTTACAATATGAGATAGTTAAGTATTAAAATTCAACTTTCTGATTATGTCTTACTGTATTTTTCTAGTAACACTTACTTCTCTATGCATATTTCCCAAACTTGCATCTTTTTTCAACATCTCATCCACTTCAGCTTCATTTTCCACATCGGAATCAAATATGATGTGTTTGTGCTTTTCTGCTTGCTTCACGTCCTGGGAAAGAGTGAACAGTCAAGTCAAACATACCAAATACTTGTAGCACTCAGAGATGACTATCTGAAAGACATTTTCATGACACAAAAAGAGGAATCTGCTATTCCTCTTGCAATGCTACAGGTATTCCAGGGATTAGGTATGCAGCATTTTGTATACTCTGAGAAGAAAACTGGCCATGTAATCAGAAATTCCAAGCTATGATTTTAAAACATCTTAATCCACATGCATTAATTACCCTTTTCCTTATACTGTGGAGTATTCAGGTAAAAGTTCTGAGTGGCATTACCAGATTTGAAAGAGCTCCTTGAATGAGTTTCTTCTGTAATTCCCTCTCCCTGTGTCTCTCTTCCAGAGCTGCCAGCCTCCTCTGGTTGTCCTGGAGCTGTTTCTCTATTGTACTGGGCTCCTTTGAAGCAGCAGCACGAAGACAAAGCTCCTTATCTTCCAGAAGGCTTGTCTTCCTATTCTTAACTTTATTACCTTCACATTCTGATTTTTTTTTGCTTATATTCCTCTTCAGTTTTTTGGAAAGCAGTTTTAGGCACTTGGGTTGCTGTTTAAGGTGTTCTTGGACCCCTGCAGCGTTACTGCCTATGTCACTGCTCCCATCACTCTGAGCAGTACTGGCAGCAGCAGCTCCATGCTCTGAATTTTGGTCTTGTAGGGAACTCACACCGTTGTTCTTCCCTTGCAAATGAGGCCTGGGACCAGGCTGAAGTCTCTGAGCTGTTGAGGAGGCAGCAGCTGTCAGTTCCTCGTGCTGTTCACAAGGCACTTTGTCTCTCCTTTTCCTGCTGACTTCAAGTGACCGCAGTGGATGGTTCTTCGGCTGATTTTTAGACGACTCTTCTCCACAAAAAGATGCACAAGCTTCAAGTCCTAAACTTTCTACAGACCTCTTATTTAACCCAGTGCTATCCTTGGTTAATTCTTTCACACAAAGGGACCCCATGCCTCTGAAGGGCTGATATTTCAAATGTGAATTATTTTGTCCCTTGGAGCTTTCCTCATCAGCATTCTCTTCCCCTGCTAAAATATCAGCCAGCACATCTTCAGGACAGATGCTTTTTTTTTTAACTTCAGGGTGAAATTTAGAAAGTTTTGGTTTCTTTACACTATCCTTGGGATTGTCTTCAACACTGGACTGCCTAGAACTCTGTGCACTGTCTGATCCCTCTGCTGGTGTCCCTGTGTTTTCTGTAGCCAAAGCTTGTAAGTCATCCAAGGTAAGGTCTAAGTGGTAACAGTTTTGCATCATGGACTCATAATCAGAGCTGATTTCAGACTCCCCTTTCTCAGACTCTGAACAAGAGCTTTCACTATCATGTGTCTCTGTTGTACTGTTGAGTGCTGTACTCTGCAAGGCAGCAATTTTGGATTTTTTCATTTTCCCTTTTATTTCAACATGTTTTTCCTTTAAATTGCTAGTATCCAGTGAGAAGCCATTTACCAAACCACATGTTTTGTTAGCTAGTATTTCTGTATGTTCCACCTTCCCCTGTTTAGAATCTTCTGGAATTTTACTTTCAACAATAATTTCATCTCTATCTGCTGAATCATAACCATTATCACATTCCACACTCTCTTTCTCTCTGTAACTTCCTTTGACAGCTTTCTTCATGCCATCTGAATTGCTTAAGGACCAGTAACTACTGTATTTTAATTCAAAATTATCCCCAACAATTTCCAAGGGGTCACTTTCAATCTCAACATTTTGAGCTTTCTGTCTTCCTGTCTCTTTCTTTACCATTGCTCTGATCTCCTCTTCAGAATCAATGTCACTATCAGAAACGTTCATATTTTTCGCTGTAACTCCATTAACATTGCTTTGCTCTGATAATAAAGCTCTCCCTGATATCTTCCCATTAAGCCTCCTTGCTGGAGGCAGTTCCAGCTCCTCACTGGGTTTGGGTTTTGATCTTTGGTTGAGCTGTGGTGAGTCTGTGTGTTTTGGATGTGATGGGCACCCAGAGGAGAGCACTTCTCCATTCAGGGCCTCGCTGCCCAGCTGCCTCCGTTTTTTACGTGGTTTCCTCATCCCAGGGAACTCCCCTCGCCGCTTCCTGGTTGTGCTGTCATCTCCCCCTTCCAAGTGCCAGGTGAGCTCAGATACAGGAGCTACATCTGCCAAGTCTAGCTCCAGCTTCCTAAGGTTATGGCAATATTTTGATGGGTCATATTTCACCACGTTAGTCTGAGTTAAGGAGTTAAAACACCATGATTCTTTCAGCAGATTTGGGTCTTTATGAACAGGCTGAATTTTGCACGAAAGGAGAGAGCAAAGAGTCCTTTTTCATGTCATGACCATAAGCCTTTAGGCAGCTGATTTGCAGTGTAAAACAATTATTCACATCACACAAACTTACTGCAAGATTTACTTGGGGAATTCATTAAGCCTGACACAGGAGTCAAAATTAAGACTGTTAAGCAACAGCTTCTCCATATGACAAAAGAAAGAAAAGGAATTGTGCCTAAGCCCAAACAATAGGAAAAGGATATTTTATTTTTCTGTTGATTTCTGAGGTGCAGGATAGGCAAGACTCTGCCAAATTTTCCAACAACCCATTTCTAAAAGAAAAGAAAAATAATCAGTGTTAAAAAAAGGAGTAGAAGTAACTCTGGAATAAAAAAGTGTTTCTTCTTAAATAACAAAAATGCTAAAAGAACCACATGTGACTACTTCTTTTTTGTTTACTCTCTTTAGTGAGCCCTACCATGCAACTTGGCCAGCTTCCTTCTCAAAAATAAAACAAACCAAAATCAACCAAAAAACCAAATTTCAACAAGCTACAAATAAAGAGTGATAATCAAGAACTAAATTTCTTTACTCTACAAGTACTATTTTTAATATAAGGCTTCTGGTTTATGAATTAAAAGTGGTAACTACACAGACAGGATATCTATTACTTTGCTCTTTCCCCCTCTCCCACCAAAAAAAAAAAACCAACAAAACAAACCCTCTGAAACCATTCTCTGCTTAGCAAAGTTTCAAAAACTTTGTAGTAAAGATAAAATTTTGTTGCCTAAATTTGCACGTTCAGTGATTTTATTCTTACTTTTGCAAGCACATGCAGATCCTGATCCTGAGTGTGCTGAAGCACAGCCTAGCCACCAAAAAAATTAGGTGCTACATAGAGATAAGTCACACATTCTCTTTACAAGCTTTCAAGGGTGACACAACAATATTCCCAATATGCATGAGGAACAAAGCATTTCCTAATTTAACATGACAAGACAAGACAGTATGATCATGATTATTTCCAGTCATTGCAAAGAATGACAGGAGCCTTCTCCATGTCTGCATACGAGGTATTTCCTCAGAGTACTTTTCCAACTTAGACTGTCACCCTTAATGAGTAAGTTCCTTTACATAAAGCATACATTTGGCATAAATTTAGATGCACTGAGTTTGCTTTTTGTTGTTTAAATTCTCTTGTAGATCTACCCCACCATACCTTATGATCTGGCACCTCTGTACCTGGTACTGCTCTCAGGTGAAAGTCCACAACTCCAGTCTTTTTCAGTGATTCTAACAGACCCATTTGGTCATTTCTCTGGGGTTTTTCTTTCTGCAGCTTTGCTTCCTCCCTCTCCATGGCAAGCCTGTACCAGAAGTACATCACACATGGAAAAAGGTCTGCCCATGTGCTAAATTACAGCTGGCACTGATCCCCTCCCACAGAACAGCAACCACTCACTACTCAAGGAATTAACATCCATCACCTTTAAAGGAATAATGATGCAAAACATGTTGCAGCAACAAACATGCATCAACAACCCACCAGTGTCTATAAAAACTGAAAAAATAAGAGCACAGAAGATATCAGTACAGCAGTAGTATTATCAGATAAAAAGAATTTTAGGAGCAACATGTATTTTAAAAAATTGATTTCTACCTGTGCAAAAAGCTTTCCCTGGCCAACTCAATTTGCAGTGTCCCCCCTTTCCATTTTGTTTTGTTTAAAATTGACATACCTGCAAAAGAAAGAGATGGGGTATGAGTATTTTCTACATTAAAAAAAACACATCACGGACTTTACTACACCTCCTTCTATGACAGCTGGAGGTTTCTTTAGCAAGACCTTATTCCTCATTCCTCTCTTGGTTTAAGGTTGTATCTAAAAGGTCTAACATCCAAATCTTAAACCAGAAGGTCTAAATCCAAAACTGAAGCCCTGACTCCAAAAATGCCTAATGGCAGCATTCTCCAGCTAAAGGGGCAGATTACAACAGCAGCTTTACATCAACTCTTCTTCTGGGTTTCCTCTCACATAATTCCATTTCAGTGTTTTACAGATCTGATGAAAGCATTTGAAGCACATTTCCTACACCTTTTCACACAAGGCTTCGAACAAACAAATAGGTTGTCCAGAGAAGCTGTGGTTGTCCCACTCCTGGAAGAGCTGAAGGCCAGGCTGGACGGGGCTTGGAGCAACCTGGGATAGTGGAGGTGTCCCTGCTCATGGCAGGGGGTGAAACTGGATGATCTTTAAGGTCCCTTCCAAGCCAGGCCATTCTATGAGTCTATGAAATTCATAAATCACCTATTTCAGTCACAAGGAATCTTTTCAATCTGCTCACAGCAATTTCTGAAAACTTCAGTACAGTAGCATCCATAAAACTGTAGCTTAAAGAAAACAGAATCAATATGACAACAGAATGAAAGAGGCTCTACCATTACCACAACTGGATAAGACCACATTAGATGAAAGCTCAGTGATATAACTTGGCTCAAAAACTTAATTAAGTAAAAAAAAATTAAAATATGTACTTACACTTTCTAAGATCTGCATCAGAAATGTTGACACTGATGTAAGCAAAAGTTTTCACAGGATTCCCTGATCAATGACAAACATACAGTTAATTTCTATGCAGTTTCAGTGTTTCCTTTAAAATTGAAAATTAAGCTACTTCTTGAAAATAAAGTCTCTCTGAAGCAAAAATTCCATTTTACACTCCAAATTAAAATGCAATTAATTGTTAAAGGATGAAGGAAAACTGTTACCCTGATCATCTTTTCTGGTAATAATATCTGTCTCCAAAACTTGTCCAAATTTGCCAAATCTTTCTTCCAGCTCAGCCTTGGAAACCGTATGGCCAAGCCCTCCAACATACAAACGTTTGGAAACCTGTTCCTTCTCCATGTTGAGAAATCAAGGTGTCGCACCCAGGACACACTCTGTTTTTCTGCAGGGAGATAACAACTGATCACTGGCACTTAGAGTGCAGAGGTTAATGCGATTAGAATAACAAATCATGAACAAATCACTGCATTAGAAAGCCATTAAGAATCTTATGAGCAGAGCACTCCCTTTTTTTGCAGTAGGTAACACGCTCTGCTCCAGCGCAGCACCAGCACACCCTGCGCTGCTGCGGGGAACCAGGGTTCAGGCTTTGGGGATTTTTTTTAAACTTTGAACGATATAACCGGATGCGTGAGGATAAGTGCAAACGGCTCTTTGCAATATAACCCAAGGATTCCCTATGGAGGAAACGCAAGCTATCCACGGAACAGCACAGCACAACCCTCCCCTCTCAGGATACGCCGAGGGACCCCCGGAGCTGTCCCCGGCCTGAGTGACCCCGAACCCGCCGCCCCGGAGGTGCCCGCGGCCCTTCCTCACTGCTGCCATGTGCGAGCCCCGCAGCGCCACTCAATTTACCTTCCCCCTCACAACTCTTCCCAGTCCTCACTCGGAACAAAAGGGTTCCGCCTCCTGGGGCCGCTGGATTCTGATTGGCTGCGCGTCTCTACCGTGTTCGTGTTTCCGACCGGTCAAGTGTGGTGGGAACACGGGCGGGGGGGGAGTGGGTCGTGTGACAGCGGACGCTTTGAGCGTAACTAACCAGGCAAAAAAGCAGGGGTGTTTTCTGGAAGACGTGAACAAAAATTAACGTAAACAAGGGAACAGCCGACAAAGCAACGCTTTTTCCTTTCATTTATAATAAATAACTTGGGAATTACCCCTCAGTAGCTCAGGAGGGGAAAGAAGGCGCGGCCGGCGCCTCCCGCTCGGAGCAACAGCTGTGGTAGCGCTCAGGCACGCGGCTTGGCGCGCGGTTCGAAAAGCGCGGGGCGCTCGCGCTGCGTTTGAGCGCTCCCCTCCCATTCTCTCAGCGCCAGGTCCCTCCGCTGCCTCACTGTCGAGTCCGCCCGCTCCTCTTATCAGTGCCTTGTGTCCGCGGCTGTGGCGGCTTCCAGGGCTCCCGGCTGCGCTCCTTGGACACGCGTTCCGCCCCTGGGGCACCTCTGTCGCTTGCGAGCCTCGGTGCGGGTCAGGACTCCTCGGACGAGTCGCGATTTCACCATCGCTTTACGAGGTGTGAAGGTCCGAAGCGAAGTAGCGGTCACGGGAACGTACCGGTTCGGTTCTCACAAACTCTCCAAGGCGCTTCCCAGTTCGTCTTGTGGCAGCATAAAATCACATGCTCCAGAGTGTGAACGGGCAGGTACGTAGAAATGTGAAGATGTATTGTTAATGCACAAGTATATATAAAAATATGTATGTACGCACATACTTGACACGAGGACAAGTGTTTGTAAAAGTTTTGTTTTACTTAATTAAAAGTGTAGGTATTTTTTTCTAGATATAAAGCTCTTTTAAGTCATAGCCGGTCCTTGAGTCTTCTGCAATCTAGTGAAATCCTTGAGTTCGAGTAGCTGTAAGCAGTTTACGTGTTCTGTCACTGCTGTTAAAGGAGGAATCAGCTGACCTGGGGTAAAGTTCGAGCTGTTGTAATGTTTGTCTTTTTCCCACCATACTCTTTATTATGACCATAACTTTCTTCCCTGTATCCAGTTAAAAAAAAATCTGGTGATGACTGGGTACATTCTTGGTGATTCATTAATTGTTCAAAAGCAACTCTTTAATGCCAAGCATGTTTTGGATGTTGTTTTCTTATGTGTGTTATAAAGGCACTGTTTCCTATGAAATAAACCAATAAAATCCTATTTTCCCCTCATCCCTTTTTACTGAACCACATTAGTGTGGAACTTGAGCATAGAGTAGGGGTGGTTTAAAAACGCATATAAAATTAAATGTTGGGTTTTTCCTGGTTGGAAGTACTACTACATTAGTATTGAGCTGCCTATCTTCCACAGTCCTTTGAGTGTGTTGTATGTAGGCTGGATGTCAGACTATTATTTTTCCTGAAAACTGAGATTTATTTATTTTTTTAATCTTTTGTGAAACGGGGTTCCAATTTGTGTATCTTTACTGCTGTTTACTCTAAAGGCAGGTTGTTAGGAACAGCTGTGCCTCATCTAACCAGGTCAGTTGTTAGGTGAATTGGTCAAAGCTGGGTTCCATTTTTACATCTGATTGCTGTTGGTTTTTTACCTGTAGAGCAGCTTGTTGTTTTATTATAGTAAATTTAAAACAGCTGGATGCACTCTTGGATGAAATCATGACTAATTAAAAAGAGTCTTAAAGCCTTTGGCCCCATTAAATTCCTGATTTAACTTCTCTGTTTGGAGGCTGTGCAGAGATCTGTGTCTTAAAACAATTACTAATGTTATATTTGCATTTTTAAAAAATTAATTCCTAGTTTGTTTGTTCATTCCTGAAAAATATACTTACTTTGTTTTATCCAGTAGCACCGATTTTGAGAAATGGACAACAGCATTTGTCAAGCTTATGAAGATGAAATCCAGGCACTGGAAGAAGAAATTAGGCTATTGACAGAAAAGTATGAAGATATCCAACAAGAATCCACCTTTTTTTCTGATGAGGAGATTCTGAAGTCAATGTATGCCTTTTTTTCGTGTGCTAGATTAACAGTGTTTCTTCGTCAAAATTGTTTGAGATAAGCTTTTGCCTCTATGTTAGGACTTTCCTTATGTTATTTTAGTAAATATATGCTCCATGGATAAAATAAGTCACTTAGATGAGTAAAGGCATTTTAGCTCACTTTCATTGCGTGTTTCTCAAAATGGACACTTGCACTTCCAGATTTGGAATAAAAGTTGTGTCTACCTGGCAGTGAATGGAAGGAGTTTATGTAAGTTAGAATAGTTTACTATTTCCAGCAGTATGAATCCAATTGAAATTTGACTGCTTGAAAATTGATTTGGGTCTGAAAACCATCATATCCCATTACCAGTGCCTTTTATTTAATGATATTGCTGTACCGACCTGAAAAACATGTTATGTCTGGATATTTTGCCCTTTTGATTTTATTTTTTTCTTTTTCCATTCTAGAAAATCATTCCAAGGAGAAACTCAGGGAGAAACCATGGGATGTGAATCTCTGTCAGACCTGAAAGCTCAACTCGACAGTCTAGAAACAGATCTCTCATTTTTAATGAAATTCACTGGTTTTCAGTTCACAAGCCATTCCAAGAAAACAGTGGAAAAAAGTAAGCAGTTTTGTGCCCTTTACTGTACTGAGCATACTGGTGCAGTTCATTACATCTTCAAACCTGTGTTTTACTGTTAGCAGGAAGACAATTATTTTGAATTGCAATAAGGTTTGCTTCATTGACAAAATAGTTTCTAAGTAAATATTGTGCTTTGCATTGTGGGAAAGTGACATAGAGGGAAAGTGAAGCTAATTGTTGGCTTTTTTAAACATGTTAAACATCTTTATATGATCAGTTGTATCAGTTGGTACTTTAAATATGACTAAGGGAAAAAATGTTGTAGTTATTGAATAGAATTGTAATTGGTTATTTTATTAACTTCATTTTATAACAGCTAGAAACAGAATGGTGCAGAAGCACAGATTATCAGGAAAGTGCCACTCCCTGTCTTTTCAATTGGAATTCCAGCTCCTTGAAATGCAGGTAAGGGTCAATAAAAAAACAACTACCAAGCAAACAAACAAAACTTCAAATGGACAAATGTCAATACTTCCTTTTCCAGCTGAAACCTTTAATTGCTTAATCTAAGCTTCAGTGGGTTGTTTTCACTCTTAACATTTGGACCCAGCTTTGGAATTCTGTGTGCATCCAAGCAAGATAGTTCTGAAGGTCAGGTTTAGTGTTCAGCCACTAAATGATTACCACAGAATTATTTAGGTTGGGAAAGACCTTCAAGATCATCAAGTCCAACTGTTAACCCAGCACTCCAAGTCTCTATCACTCTTCCTTCCCAAAACATGCTCCCTGCAGGATGCTCTTGCAGACTAACACTGAAGAAAAGCCCTGCACAGCACTTGGTGTCCCCCAGCTCTGCCAGGTGCCTGCTGGGGCCTCATCCTGACCCAGCACAGCTTTCATCCCACATAACACCTTCTCCTATAGTCAGGTATCTTATTCTGGAACCTGGAAAATGCCAAATGCTACCTCTCTTGAAGAAACTTAGGAGAAGCTAAAACACTACAAACTTGAGCAGCTGTGGTTGTTGTGGGGTTTTGTTTCCCATTGGTTATATTTGTATGTGCTTGGCTAATGTGAGTAGTCATTACAATGCAGCACTGCCCAGAAGTTACACCAAGGATTGCAGACCTCTGAGGAAGCTCTTTCATAAGAATCTTTTCCTAGCCCAGAATTCAAGATGCTAAGCAGTGGAAAACAGCTACTACCCAATTTGCAATAGTATTTTTCTAACATAATTGTACTTTTTTATAACAGTATTTGTGACAGCAGGAAAATTTCATTTTCATTTCAGGTTTAAAGTTGTTTGGGTTTTTTTTTTAATTTAATGAAATTGATCGTATAGATTGGACTGAGAGTAAGCAGTAAAGATGTCCTTCCTATTCTTTTAGAGAAGCCATATTATGAATTTGGGAATTGAATATTTAGATAGTCACATGTGGATTGTATCATTTGGAACTGCAGGAGTTCAGCTGAATGAGCAATTTCTGAAGTCCATTTGTGAGTTGAAACTTGTGGTCTTCATGATGCCTCTCTCATTTGCTTGTATAAAACTGCACTTAGCTTTGAGTGGAGAGATGGCCCACACCAATCATGCAGGTTGGTGAGATGAATGTTTCTCTCTCAGCTGCATCTCCTGCAGGATGATGGCATCTTTTGGTGTCAGTGAAGCTCAGAGGGGTAACTGGGTGTTAAATTTACTGGTGATGGCACTGGTGCTGCTTAAAGCTATTGCACCACTGTGTGGCAGCACTAGGCTGCCTAATGGCTAAAATCTGGGCTACTTGAGTGATGGTGAGCTCACCAGAGTGAGGGAGATAGGGAATACCAGGTGTATATATATTTTTTAAAACCCACTTCATTTGGAAAAGTATCATTTTGAGCTAATTTTTGCATGATTTTTCTTTAATAGAAGTATGTTGTATTCAAAATAACCTGCACTGACATCAGCGTGGGCAAGGTAGTGCACAGTTACAACTAGTTTTATCTGTCTTGAGAAGTAAAAGCTGACAGTTTTTTGGGGTAATGTTCAGCAGGTAACAGATATGTTGGTATGCAGTAGAAGATAAGAGTTTTTTCACACTGTTAACTGTAGCTATTTATTCTGGTAGTGAAGTCACAATAAACTCAGCTCCACAGTATTAGTTATTAGGAGAGGACATGTACAATGAGCTTGAAAATCTGCCAGATCAAGTCTAAGCCTCTTGAGAAAGCAATCATTTAAAACGAGTTGCTTTCTTGGCAGGAGCTCTCCTTTTAAATCTTTTTCTTTGTCCCCAAGTTGGCATTTTAACATGTGTTAGTAACCCACCCATTGGAAAACCAGTCTCTTCAGAGGGTAGCATGTTAGCTTGTGACTGCTGGGAGCTCCTCCACAACTCCAGTCCCCTGTTGAACCTTTTCTTCTAAACCTAAAATGATTTCTCCTGATGTTATTTAGTCGATCCACTAATCTCTGTAGTGCCTTGCTTTGCTTTTCCCCATCTGTAGCGATGATAGTGGTAGCAGTGCTTCTGTCCAACCGGTGCAGGGACTGCTGAGATGTGTGTGTAGTTAACTCCAGCTTGTCTGGTTTCCTCTGTTGCCATTCCCATTTACTTGTAGTGACTGGGTATAAGAGGAATAAAGTACCAAGTCACCAGTTTAAAGTGAAGCATTTGCTGTGGTTTTCAAACTATGATTTTTTCATTCACTGCTGTTATCTAATCTATTAATCTGGTATGTTCAAGAATGCACAGAAAAAGAATTAACTTCTTTTGTGGCTTCTTTTCTACTCTCTGACCTTCTTTTTTCACTAACAGGTTATTAGTTAATTTAGAATATTTTTATTTTTATTATTATGCACATAACCTGCATAATGGTTATTGTAAAAAGGGACAAGATTTTGAGGAAAAACTATAGGCTTCAAAACAAAATAAAAAGGAAAACTAACAGATAGAACCTTATTTTAATTTTCTGGTATATGTGGCAGCTAGGAGTTGTTTTGGAAAATGAGAAGAATATTAAAGAAGTGGAAGTGACCTAAAAGGAAGTTCCTTCTTACATATATATTCTCTATGCTGACAAACTCAGGTATTAGTCCAAAAGCCTTGTTGTGTGGATAATAGTGCTACTGTTGAAATGAAAGAAACTGTTCACACACACAAGCTGTAGTTTAAAAAAATGCAATTTTAAGGATTGTAGTACTTAGCAGCACTTGTATATACTTTTTTCTGTTTTATATGCAAATAGACACACTTTTCTCCTCACAAGAGAAATTTCTAAAGTATTTTATTGTTACTTCTCCAATCTAGAACAAGGAGAAAGTATCTTCTGTTGTTTCTGATCTCAGCATTATAATGGAATCCAAAGAAGATTCAGATGTGAGCAAGTTTGTGTCAAGGTAAAGTGGAATTTTTTTCTCAAGGGAAGTTATAGTATGGGATATGGGATACTAAATGCAGTACTGAGTTTTCATGTAAATTGCTGTCAGTAAGTGTCTTTGTGATGTGATGTACTATTAGCCCAACCTAAACACTTCCAATCCCTTGTCTGTATCCTGAAGAGAAGATGAAATGCATATAATTTTTCAGGCCTGAAAGGAGTGTTACAGATTCATGTTAAACAGAACCAGGTTTTGGATTAAAATGTGTTTTAGCTGTTTGAAGAGAAAGATGACAAGATAATCTCAACTATTGCATTTTAATTCATGTTAACTGTTCCTCAGATGTAAATGTGATGCAAATGTGCAGTGGGGGTACTGGCTAAAATACATATCCAGAACCCCTCAATTTTTTGCCTGTTTCTGATTCTCTGTTCACAATTTAATTTCTCTTCTTGGCATCAGGATTTCACTGATATTTTAGAAACAATATAGTTTAAAAACCTGGAATAGTGTATTTCTGCAATGGTGTAAAAAAATTTACATACTAAAACTTAAATGTATGAATGAATGCTATATTTTTTACTTTCTGGACTATGCCAACTTGTGGTAACATGATGAATAAATGATCAAATTATTTGTCTGCTGTATGCCACTGAATTCTGCTAGCAAGCTGTTCTGAGAACAAATCTATTATTATCTATTATTATCATATTAAAAATATAATCTATCATTATGACTTAATCCTGTTTTTTAAGTGATTTCTTTTGTTTTCTATTATTTTTTTGACTTGGGAAGGGAGAGGGAAGGCCAACAGATGGGTGAAAAGAGATCTATTGAGTTACCTCAGGCTTCAGTAGTCTGTACTGAAAACTGAATTTTTTACTTATAGGCTTTGACATTTCCATATAAATCTACTAAAGATAGCGGTATAACTGGAAAGAGTAGCTGACTGGTCTCAAGAAGTGGGATTTAGAAGAGGAAATTGCCCTGTTTTATTCATGAGTATTTTATGATAGCAGAAGTGTACTGGAACTTAGTAGTCACACTGGAAAGGAATGTGTTGAAGTAGTGGCAGGCTTTATTTCATCCTGGCCTGGAGCACTGCTGTCTTGTCCCTGTCTCTTCACTACCCCGGTCCTTTTTAACATTGTGCCAGTAGTCATAAATAAACACCGGTTTTCATGACTGATAGAAGATGTCAATAAAGCAAGCAGTGCTTTCTCCTGAGCCCCTCTTTGCACGTGCCATCTGTTGGCCTTGTGTCTGTAGATACCCTTGAAGCCACGTGGCCACTAGGATCAATAGGGTCTTTTGGTTGAAAAAATACTTCGGGGAATGGGGCACAACCCAACCTTGTTCCCCCACAACACCTTCATATTTCATTTTTTCTGTGTGACTTGTCCTGGTAACAATGTGTGTTGCCAGTGAAGGCATGGCCAGGGTGGGGCTCATGCTGACAATGCCTGTTTTAAGAGCACCCCCTGTTCCACTGCCTGATTCTGTGATCTCCCTTTAGGGCTTGTTTTCTCAATCCCCTTGCTGGGCCAGTTCTCATTTCTTGAAGTTGTAATCCCATCATATCCAGTTTTAGGCTTTTCCCAACTAGCCCTTGCTCTTCAGTCCACCAGCTGTTCCTAGAATCCTGATTCCTACCTCTTCTCCTCCTTTTCCCTCCATTCTTGACCACCTAAATCTTGTCTCCTGTTTTGTTCATTTTCAGCCTCCCTAACGGTTTGTTTTCTTCTTTGCTTCCTTTACCCAATCTTGCTAAATCCATTGTCTGGTTCTGTTATGTTTTGTCTCCTGGCCTGGATTTTTTTCCTCCTCAGTTTTCTAATTTTTTTTTGCTTCATTTTTTTTCATAATGCATGACAGAAAAGGGTCTTCAAGAGCACCAGAGTTAAAAACTTGGCTTTCCTTTCCTGCTTTGGAAGAAAACAGGAGAATGCTAGAACACTTGAGCAACATCTTTTTAAAAGAAGCAAAATTCAGCAGTCTAGAGGTTCTGCTGCAATATAAAAATGGTATATCTCTAAATTGTACATCTTTTAAAAATGGATATATTTTTATATAATTTCTTAAATATTTTGTGATAATAAGAGATTTATGCAAGTGGAATCACAATATTTAGTTTTCTTTTTTGGGATTGAACTTGTGTTTCCTTTGCACCAGTTATCACTTATGTTATACCTTACTAGTGTTGAGAATCACAATATCTAAGAAAATGCTTGTCAGTCCTTTTTCCCTTTTTTTGCCCTTAACACCCCATTAATTGTTGGGTGAGTTAACCTTTGCATGGATTACTTAGGCAAATAGGAGTTTTTAAGCAGCATGAAAACTGCTCTTTTTACTAACTAATTAGAATCTAAAAGTGAGAGTGAAAGATTTAGGAAATACGCATTATATTAAAAGTTACATGGGCAAGCTGTCTTGGAAATCAAGGGAAGCAGGAATCCTATCCCCAGCTTTGAGTTGTGCTTTGGTGTTCTGTGGTAATGGAGGAAGTCTTGCATTCTGCAGTGAGTTAAAGTAGGTTTCCCCTCTTAAAACAGAAAAAGGAACATATTAAAGGAGGCTTAAGTACCTTTACAACAGTTAAACTTCTTATATACTTCTGTGTTTTGTTGATAGTTTGTGAAACAGTGTTTGGATGAAGAGCCCATGATTTTAACCTGATAGTTATTCTCTGCCTGAATATGCTTTTAGCTGGTTTTGGATGACTTCTCTGTAACATGGATGTTGGCTTTGGAGACAGGTGTTTTCTGTTCCAAGTGGATTTTTGTAATGCTAAATTCCTTGAAAATAAAAGTCTTAAATTTTACCGTCCATTCTCTAACTACCTTGTTATTTTATACCATGTTTTCTTGGTATTTTAGCATTTATTGTATTTTACTTCAGCAGAACAAATAAGGTAGTTTGGGGCTAATTAAGAATTACTGTTTATGGGTAGATTAAATGCTGTGAGACTGTTCACTGAACTGGTGCTCTTAGGCAGTCTCTTACTCCTTTGCCAACACAAAAAAGCATGGATTTACATATGTCTGTTCTTGCCAATACAGATTTCCCCCTTTCTAGACATTGAATTTAGTTTTCTATCTTGAATTTAACCAATGCTATATGAGAAAAGGACATACTCAGATATATTGGTTGACTAACTTTTACGGGTTCTTTGAGCTTCTAGTCAAAACTATCTCTTTCTGCTTGATGATTCCGCCTTGAAAATTTTCATCTGCTGCATCACCCAGAAATGAAATTGAGAGGAAAAAAAGCAGTAAACTAAAGACATAATGCTAAAACAAGGTCACAGTGTTTGTGAGAGTATTTTAAATAGCATAAAAGTGGATATTTTAAAATTGCCAAGTTTTAAGGAAGAATTTAAAGTATGTAGTTCTGTCACAAATCTTTGTGCTGCCCTGTTCCACATGTGGAGATTGAAAAAGCACAGTGAAGTTTGTGTGGAATTGCATTCTCCAGGCTCGGAGATGTGGGCAGTTGTTAATAAGTCTTCACGACTCCCATAGTATGTGTAGATTTTGATACGTAAATTATGAGTTATGGTTAAAAACAGCTCCCCAGACCAGAGCTAATGATCTGTTGTAAATCAGTGTGTCTGTGTCCTTCCAGGGACTCAGTTTTCCCAGTGCTGCCAGCATTTTTTTCATCTTGGCCTGATTTTGTTGGCAGCTGTGACTACTGTGGTAACTTCCTTTAATGATGCTGTTCTTTCCAGGCTAGGATAAAACTTGTTTGGCTTTTCTTTTACATTTTCAATATCTGAATGATCTTAATATATTTTTTCAAGTTTGTTTCTGCAACATGTTAATGTTTGCCATTCCTGTATATTAAGTAGAGTTGGATTGGAGGCACAATTCTCCCTGGAATGGCTGAAGTGACTTGGTAATACATTGTTGCAACAGTGAATGCCTCAAGTTTCTGCTCTCAGTTCTGAAAATCCAAAAAGAACAGGTATTCTCAAGCAGAAAGGATGTCAAAAGTCAAATTTGCATTTAGAATTGAAATACACTGTAACTTGCTGAAATATTCCCAAATATGAATCAGGTATTTTTCTCAGTCAGGTTTTGTAAACTTGTAAAATCTTGTAGTGGTAATCAAAATAAATATTTGTATTTTCAAAGCAGTGCTTGCCAGGTGTGTTTTGACAATGGCTGATAGTCTGCTTCCTTTCAATCAACATTGACATGAAGCTTTTCACCCTTGTGATTAAATAATCATGTTGTTTCCGGTATTCTGACATGTCGTTCTTGTGGAATTTTGCATCCTCTGTGTTCTTGCTGCATTTCTTTAGTAAAAACTGTACACCCTTTACAAGCTTTTTTTTCCTGCTTCCCCCAACAACACTGGATGGGTGGTTGGCTACCTGACAGTTTCTGTCCCCTTCTATTGTCTCTTTTCCTTTCTCCATCCTGATACTTACATTACTAGAAATTTGAAAAATAAGTGTTTTATATTTATCTTTCCTTCCCTCTCTCCCCCAAAACATAAGAAAGACATGGACCTTTTGGAACAGATCCAGAGGAGTGTGATGAAGATGCTCCAAGGGCTGGAGCCTCTGCTCTGGAGACAGGCTGAGAGAGTTGGGATTGAGCCTGGAGAAGAGGAGGCTCTGGGGAGACTTTAGAGCCCCTTCCAGTGCCTATAAGGGATCCAGGAGAGCTGGAGAGAGACTTTGGACAAGGGCCTGGAGTGACAAGACAAGGGGGAATGGCTTCAAACTGAAAGAAAGGAGGTTTAGATTAAGTCTTGGGAGGAAATTCTTTACTGTGAGGGTGGTGAGGCTCTGGCACATATTCAGCTCTACTCAACCCATAGTGGCCAGGTTCAGGTGCAGCAAAGGTGTGTGCACTGCTCTTTGCAGGACAGCAGGTTGGAACATAATGTGTTAGTGCAAGCACAAAGTCATTGGTATGAATGAGGCCAGAGTGCATCCATGTGTAGATGTACAGCTGGATTGTGAGGGAGCCCTGAATGCAGGAATGCCAAGGGCCATTCTACCGGAATCAGCTCAGCTCTGCCCAGACTTACGAATTTCTGTTCACAAAGGGCTTGGCACTAGGATCTCTGCACTCCACTTCTCAGTTTCAGATTTATCAGCATCTCTCTCATCTGTTCTACTTCACTACCTAATTAATGAGAGTATCACCATCTTCCTTAATAGCAGATAAATCAAGATTTAACTGTCTAGCAAAAGTTTTGGTTTAGATGCCCTGTGTGATCAGGCCTCCTTACCTACCAAAGCTACAAGGTTGTTCTTGAAAAGCTGAATGTCTTGGGGGCAGAGGCAGAGAACATGTCATGTAAAGAGTTATTTGGGTAGGACAAAGATTTTGAGAATATTTGTAGGTTAGTGATGCAATTTGATAGATCTTACCAGTTTTTCAGGTTCAAGTTTTGCTATGCAACATCTTAGAATTTATTTAGAAAACAAGAGTGTGAGTGAACAAGAATAAAATCAAACCAAGATTTTACAGGTAACTACTTTGTCAAGTTACCACACTTTACATGTAAGGCTAACACTGTAAACACTGGTTTATAAATGTATTCTTCAATTTTTTCTTTTCAGTAACTGCACTACAGCTTTTTTTCAGCTTTGTCATGATTATTTTTTTGGTGGTGTCTGGCTTCATAGTCAAAAAATACTAATCAAATTTTTGAAGGAAAAATGTAAATTTTAGGCTGTAGAATTGATACATCTGATTAAGGCTGGGTTAAATATATTTTTGTTTTGTAGCACTGAAGAACATGGAAATCTTCTAACGTTTTTCAGAAGCCTTTCAACCTATGCTGAGTGGTATGAACATCGTAGATGTACCTTCCTGCATTTCAAGGTAGTGTCTCTCAAGCCTTTATTTATTAGTATTTATTGCTTTAAGTAGTTCATTAAGACAGAGGATTGGAGGTGAAACTGACTGTCTTTAGCAGGATATGGGGATCTTAATTTTGTATGTTGTGGAGAAGAGAATATTAGCTAAAAATTTGTGCTGTGTTCAAGGGGCAACGCCTTTGCTTGGTGTTTGTCTTGATTTTTACTATGCTCTTGATGTGTTCCTCATGGATGGAGGAAAATAAGAATGTCTGTGCCTTTCTGTCAGGGAGTAAGACAGTTTGCATTGGTATTATATTTTATTTTGATTTTTTTTTAAAAAATGAGCAGAAGAAGAAATTCAAGGAAAATAACACTTGTAGTCTTTGGCATGTAAATGTTGGTTTTGAAGGATTAGATCTGTTTCTCTTGAAGATGTGTCAGGGTGTTTTTGGGCCACAGCACTTTCAGTTCTGGCGTGTTTTATTTGTATGGGAAATAAACTGTTCCTCCCTCATAATGGGAACACAGTATTTGAACTTAGGTTTAGAGTATCAGTATTTGGCTTGTTTGTTTTGGCTTTGTGCTAGTTTTAAGATCAACAACTAATCCTTGAAGTAAAAATACTACAGTCTGACAGGCACAAAACATATGATGCTTTATGTTAGAGGAGAAGGTCTAGCTGCTTAATTATTTGTGGTTTCTTAGTTCAGTTTTATTTACCTCAAGAATTTCCTGTCATTAAACTTGGCACCATCTTTACTTTTCAGCTGTAGTATCAAGTGGGATCTGCATTGTTTCCTGTTTTTTGAATCTTTGAGGCCTTTGAGTTCTGTGCCAGATTAATCAATTTCTATTATCAAATCGAGCAGAATAGAGAAAAAAGAGTGCTATTTTCTGATAATGTTAAAAAATAAATCCAGCTCTCAGCTGAGCAATCAACTGGCATTGTCTAACCTTGCTGGCTTTTGTATAAGGGCTTTTCTTTAATCCCTCCATAGAAAAGATAGAGCACCAAGGGCTTTAGAGCTTTGTGCTGGTTTTTTTCCAGCTTCCCTTGATGCTTTCTGATCCTTGGATCAGCCTCATAACAGCAGTCATTGTGGTTTCTGGGACAACGATTTGGTGAACTGTTGCAAATATTTCTCATTTTAAAACACAGTAAAAGAAGAGAAAAGTAGACAGGAGATAGGTCTGGAGATAATTTTTAAATTGTTGTTATATAAGCAGTTTTTAAAAGTATTTGTTCAGCTGTTGAATGTAAATGATTAAGAGATCTATTAATTGCTAAAAGATGTGTGACAGTAATTCACTGAAGACATTACAAGTTTGTCAATATTAGAGATGTTCTTTCTAAAGGTATTTTTATTTCCATGGACAAAGGCAAGGATAAAGTTGAGAGAGGCAAACCAATTTGGGAGAATATTTCCAAAATATGATTGACTGTGCTTATGAAGAATGTTTTAGACCTTATTTCTGCTAGCATTACTAATGATTTCATTTAGAAACAGAAGATATTCTCAGGTAAGAGAGTTAATAAAAGAGTTCAAAGATCAAATCTGACAATTCAGATAAGTAGATTGCTTAGGAGAATGTTTTTTATTTGTAATTTAATGGTTTGAGTAATTTGTGTGGAAAGCAATTAGGCCTAAGTTGTTAATATATGCATCAAAACAACTCAAGAGTCTATTTTGTTAATATTCACACTCACACAACATTAAAAATGAGTTTGTAATCCTTGTATTTATTTTTTTCCCCCCCTACCTGCTCTCTAGACTGCAAGTGTATAGCCAGGTAGCTGTACATTGTTTTGGAGAGAAGACTGGGATGGCATCTTGTGCTCTTCTGTTGTTCTCTTATTTAAAAGAAAATTGTGACGGTTTCCAAGTAGAAATAGACAGTGTTTGTGATACTTTTCTCAGAGTGTAGTGTAAAAACACCCAAGGTAGATTATTTTTTCTTTCCTGTTTTGGTACTTGAGAAGAAAGGGATAATGTAGAAGTGAAGGAATACTTCAAGTAATGAATGTTTTGAGATTAATGACAATTCAAGGTAGTGCTTTAAATAGATTTTGAAGGAGTAAATAAAGTGTTCTCCAAGTATCCTGTATGGCAGGTTTTGCTATTGTTACAAATAAATAGGTCTGTAAAATGGATTTACATCTGCAAATCATTTTCTAACCTTAGCCTGCTGTGAGACTGAGCAACTGAAACATGTTGGCAATGCTGGAAGAGCAGATTGTAGAAGCTGATGCTCAAGAAAAAAATTCAAGTTTTATTGGAAACACAGAACAGAAAGGAGTGATAGGAAAAAAGCAGAGTGGTTTACATTCAGCTTGATATTAGTACTAGTCACACAAATAGGAGGTGGAAATCCTCCCTACTGAAGCCCTTCTCACTTCATGTTTTGATTCGTTAACTTGCTATGAATGGGGAAAGTAAAGTAAAATACATCAGATAATTTAGTGCCTGCATGAGGAGTTCAGAAGGTACCACTTGTTTACTTGGGTTTGCTCACAAAGTATTAAGAGCATTAATTAGCATTACTGATGATAATTAGGAAGTTTCAAAAATATATACAACATTTTAATATAAAATTAATAGTGTGGTAGTGGGTAGGTCTTAATGTCTACATGTGTGCATATATTACATATATGTCCATATATTTGTGTATACATATTTTTAGTGATATTTACTGATCCTATTAATAGTGGAAAGAGCTTGTTTAAGTACTAATGATTTATAATGAGAATAAGATCAGAGGCTGCTGCTTACGTAACATTATTACACTTACAGCTGTGTTTTCTCCATCTTAGGCATTTATTGTAAGAGGCATGAGAGTATTGGTGGCTTTTATTTTTTCCTAATATATATTTGGCTTGACATTGGAATGTATTTTTACATGCTTTGAAGTGGTTTTTTACATTTTGCTAAAAACCTGGGAACATCAAAGTTTTATGATTTATGTGGAAAAATGAAAA
Organism: Atrichornis clamosus; assembly: GCA_013400975.1. Lineage (NCBI taxonomy): Eukaryota > Metazoa > Chordata > Aves > Passeriformes > Menuridae > Atrichornis > Atrichornis clamosus. The sequence goes on from WBMZ01001002.1 coordinate 21,488, forward strand.
CCAAATATTACTGTCAGACTTGGTTTTGTTCTCAATTAAGACAATGGAATTTCCTTTTTGTTACACCAAATAAAATGGAAAATATTGGGGATTGGTATGTTTTTCTTGGGTAGTGAGTTCAGGGCAAAAATATGTGCTCAGAATTCAGTGGGCATCAATTCCCCATAGCACAAGCACTAACAAATCAAGGCTTAGCTAAATAAGATAAACAAAACTAATACAAAATATCTTGTAAAATCAGTATTCTAGATGTAGTCACACATCATCATGCATTTGATGCTTAACTATTTCTACAAATTAGGAATCGATACTAGCTTCAAAATTAGTATAAAGTTGATGTAATAGTAACTAGCACACCTTTGGCATTCATTTATCTGGAGGTTTTACACCTGTAGTAGGTATTTGAGGGGAGAAACTGAATGTCCGAAATGTGTAGTTGTGTAATTAAAAATATTGTGTCCTATATAAATTATGTCCATTTTTAGATAAACTGACTGTCAAGGCCTGCACACATGGATTTGTTTTTATGTGCTGCACAGTTTAAAGTGGTTGCATGAAATGATGCTTGAAGTTAACTCTGCTTTCAGATTAATGATAGAATCAACTTTTTAATTTAAAGATCTGATTAGATTTTTCCCTAATGATCTGAAGTATCATTATACAAGGGTAATTCTGTTTCCTCACACTGACATCTAGATGAAGTCATACTTATTTACAGGTAACAACATGAATTCAGCTTTGCTGTTAATTATATTGTCACATTTCCTGTCAAGAAAAGCTGTGGAACCAAGGCTTTGTCTACATCATTAGTTAATAACTAAGATATTTGAGTCTACTAGGCTGTACTTAGACCGTTGTATTAAAATGGAAGCTGGTGTTGCAAAAACAGCTCTTGTGAGAACAGCTCAGCAAAACGTATATATTTCACTTAAAAATACCTTGTGTAAAAATAAAACGCATTAGTTATTTTCAAAGCAAAATAGTAGAAGGAAATTTAAAACATCTTTGAAAAGTTGCTATTTGGCTTTGTGTACTAAACCTAAATAGGAGTTATTCGCATTTCCCACAAATCAGGTTTTCAAGGAAGTTTTAATGAATTTAAGCTTTGAGAAGTTCTGTTTTAAACATAACTTTCATATGCATTTCATCCAATATACTTTTGAAGGTCAGCTGAAAAGATTTCTTTTCAGATGAAAAGGATGGGATTGGAATTGAGAAGTATTTTTCCTCTTTAGCTTGCTCAAAGAATATTTTGCATTTATCAGAAAATAAAATGTGGTGATTGTTCTGAGTGTTGGTAAAGGATGAGAACAAGCAATTTTGTGTGATTTTTACCTACACGTAAAGAGTATCTGGTGAAATAAAAGTTGAGAAGATGTAGGTGCATATATATATTTTTACACTTAAACAGAAAATATTCTGAAGGCATGAGGGACATCATAGCTACTAAAGTGACTGGTTTGAAATGGTTATTTCAGAGAAAGACCAGGTTTCAACATAGTAGAAGATCCTGGGTATGCAGGGAAAAGAACATTAGTAAGGGAGAGGATATGAACTTGTAAACAGAGGAAAAAATGATCTTTTGTTCCCGTGCCCGAGTTTTGGCATGTGTCATGACATAAGCAGTGCTAGTAGTATGTTCCGACAGGCAACATTCTCAAGCAGGAGAAGGCATTAACGTGCTTTGCCAGGACGATGGGATTGCCTTCCATCCTTATCTCATCCATCCGGGTGCGGATGTAGCGCGTGTTGTTGGACTTGCAGAATGTGTCGTCGGTGATGGTAGTGATGTTGTTGTACTGCAAAACAAAACATTTTAGTAAATAAACACGCAAACACCCCCATATATGTTCAATGTATTGCTGATAAAAGATTATAGCTTATTTTTGCCATTTCCTATCCCTGATGTACAGAAACCTATGATAAATGCTTGCATGGGAATTAGCGAACAAACAACTCCTGAACTTCTGGGTTGTGGCCATACAGACTAGAGATAAATTGTTTTATTCAGAGGACCTTTGGAAAACTGTAGTGGGAGTTGTCTTAAAAGAAAGCGAGTTTGATGTGAAGTATGTAACTAAGGAAGCTTTTCCTCAGAGAATGTGAAGGAAATCCTTTGTGAATACCTGAAGGTGAAGAATACGCAGACTCTCCGGTAAGTTCAGGGGAACAGATTCCAGTGCGTTGTGTCCTAAGTAGAGGTAGGCCAAATTTGTGAGTCTCTATTAAAAAGAAAGAGAGGTTACTAATGCTGGTATTATTTGAGGTTAAGCAACTTGTGCTTTTCACAAGACATTAGTCATTTTTTCTGATCACATAGAAAGCATGTAAACTGATGGAACAAAAAACGTTCTTTTGCTGTGAGTGTTGAATTCTCTTATATCAAGAAATTCATAGAACAGGCCTTCTATGTTTGGGAAATTTCAGTGTCAGCATGTTGGTTATAAAACTTGAGAGCACTATAAAGCACTATATGTATTGTTTATTAGTATTTTTGTGGTCCTCAGAACTGTATTTGAGCCATCAATTTTTGAATTCTTTTTCTCTACATGAAAGAGAATGGAAAGAGGTGAGATACTTCATAGAAAATTCTTTTTTACATGAAAGGCCTGAGAGAGTGCACAAATGACTGATACTCCAGAGTGCCTTAAAAGTAAAGCAAAAGCTGGAAAGCTGATTCATTGTAGTTTTTTTCTTAGATTACAAAAAATACAGAAAATTAATTTGCTGGCAGACTGAATAGTTTGGTTACTAATTTTGTTTACGGTTGTTAGCTAAATTATTGGTTTTTTCCTTACCTTGAAAGCATTTGCTTTGATTCCTCTGCTCTTGATTCTGTTTTGGTTTGCATTAAATGTTGTTAGTTTGGGAGGTAGAACAGGAAGTTTTATAAGTCGATTTTCAGCAAGAGAAAGTTCTTCCAATAGCAGAAGCTTTGAAAAGGCTCCATCTTCTATTTCTTCTATCCTATTTCCACTAAAATCAATTCTTCTCAAGGTAGCTTTACACAAAAGAAATGAAAATCTAAATATTGGCTTTATAATTACATGGCATGTGAAATGTGTATGGCTGTTTATGTTAAATGTTATACTGTCAGCTGCAGCATTTGAATTGTGACCTACAAATGCAAATTCTATTTAAAATATGGGTTAAATTGGCATTTGGATTTTCTCTTCGTCTTTAATAGGAAAAAAGGGGGAAATCCTCTGGATCCTTCTTTTTGTTTTAGAGACAACATGATTTCAGATATTCATAGAATTTGTTATGCTGTAGAGTGAGATAGCTGGGAAAGCTGTCCCTGGAGCATTTGAAGTAAAAATAATGCCTGGTCATTTAAGACTGGCTGGGATGCAGAATTCAATTTTATTTTTAGCTATCATCTCTTTCCCTGATTGTTTCGGAGTATTAAGATGTTTACATGGTCCAAAATAATAATGTTTCCATTTTGCCTTCACAGTTCCTGTTCTAATACAGGCATTGAATTAAGTAATAGACTAAATGGAATCTAGCAAGGTATAAAACATATCTGATTTTGGTAACCTTGGCATACCTACTAGGGGACAGCACCTTCAGATACACTATCAGGTAACCAGAAATTGAAGCTGGAGTGTCACTTACTGATGTCAGCGAAGTCTGAGGCTGCTATCCTTTTGATCTTGTTGAACCGAGCATAAAGATAAGCGGTTTCCTTGGGCAGGGGGGGCACGGCCTCGATGTCGATCTCCTCGCAGTACACGGACCCGCTCAGGCACACACACAGCAAGCACGTGGGGAGGTCTGACAGCAAAGTGACACCTTACTCAACTCGCTGAAGCTTGATTGTTCAAAATAGAGTTTTCTCTAGTATCTTTTAAGATTTCCCATTGTTAGGTTTTTTAAAAAATCCTATTTGCATCAAGTTCTGAAAATATTTAATATTCTGAACTGTTTGGGGGTCTTTGTTCTTTTGATTGTGCATTATTTCCCTGTGTATAATCTCTGTTCTTACCTGAGCATGTGAAATACTATTAATCAACTGGAATTCAGTTTAAATCTTTAGTTGGCTTAGAATATTGTGAATATGACAACTAGAAGTCTGTGACCATGTTAAATATCACATTTGGAACCATTCTTTAGAAAACAGAAATCCAGAAGGAGAAACACCTGGCAGTGCACACATTTGATACTATAACTGCATTGGAAGATTTCTGGCAGGTCACATATATTATTGTGTTACTCTTAGCTACTATTTTGTCTAAACCTTTTCATAAAATCTCCAGCAATTATTATAGAACCATAGAATGGTTTGGGTTGGAAGGGACCTCAAAGATCATCTTGTTCCAACACCCCCCACAGAAGGGGACACCTTCCACTAGGTCCAGGTTGCTCAGAGCCCTGTGGACAATCTCTGAGTTTTATACTGAGATTTTTTTTTTACAGCTGTTGTTTTAAGTAGAAACATTTTTTAATGCAGTTTAAGACCGTTATGGCTTGTCCTGTTCGTCATGGACAGTAGTAAAGTATCAGTAATGTCTGCTCTTTTATGTCAGCAATCTTCAAATACTTAGAATGACTGTGGCTTTCAATCCAGTTTCGTCACCACTGCTGTGTCCTGTGCTATTTTCTATATTTTAAGTGTTTTGGTTGTTTTCCACCTTGGTCTGTCTGCAGGACAGACAGCAGGGTAATTTCACTGGGTAGTTGTCACTACACAGCAAAACAGGATCTTCTACAAGCAGTGAGGAATTATGGAAGCAGCTGGTCAATATTGGGAAGCCAACCCATGAAACAGTTATTCTCTTTTTTTTTTACAGCAGTACTGCAGAGAACAGAATGAAGATTTTGAGGTTTAGCTTTGTGAATATAATAATTTTTCAGGCTTCAGAGTTCCGCCCTATTTAGGGTTTTTTTTATTTAGTGTCTTGTATTTTGTATGTTGGTGTAATAAATGGAAAATGGTTGTCAAACAATGTTGTCACTGTTATAAAGGCAACAGGTTTTGTTTGTCAGTGACTGGAAGCTCTGATATTCTTGGAGACTTGTTCTGCTTTTGATGGGAGCTTGTTGACAGGTGCTGTTTAGCAATAATTAACCTTGAATTAGCGCTTTGGTGTAGATTGACAGTCCAATGGCCTTGCTGAATCATTAGTTATTTTTGGAAGTTTAGATCACAGGCACACAAAACAAGTGTGTGTCTTTTTCTCGCTGCCCTGTTTGGCAGAGAAACTTTGTTCCTTTCATGTGTAGAAAGCATTGTGGCTTGTTAGGAGAAATCTGGGCAATATTCCTCAGAGCCTGTAGGAAACTTTGGCTAGTAAAGAATATTCCTGATGTGTTTTAAACATTGACCTCCCTGATCATCAGATGTAAACTTTGAGAATAGCCAATTCTTCAAAGCTTCAAAGAAATTTATTGAATTAATTTAAGCATGTCATATTTCATCATCACTGGGTTAAACTGTGGAGCTTACTGGGGGGTTTATTTTATTTTTCTTGGTTGTCTTGCCTAACTTATTTAACTTGGGTACATCTCAATGGCAAATATGACTAGGTAAGTCTGTAGAGATTCTTACAAGCTGTGCTTTATGTTTTCAGAGTTCACCTGAGGATCCTTTAAAATTTTCAGCCTGCTCCATCAGAAGTTATAAGATTTTCCGCAGGAGATATGAAAGATATTCATAAATGATGAGATTAATTCTATAATGTTTGTCATCCTTTGCATATTAGATTTGCATATTCAAATATGTTCTTTTGGAGAGCTTAAACATGACAATATTTGTATCAGTTAACTTACTTGTATCCTTTGTTGGTGGGACATCGAGTTCGTTGTCATCCCTTTGCAGTCTTAGGGAAGTGTCAAGAGAAACATTTGTTCCATCCTTTGTGTGAGAGCAAATGTCATTTTAAATAATAAACAGGAAATAAAAAGCCAGAGAGCATTACAAGAATCTGAAATAACATGTCTTTGAAAAGTGAGCTTCCTACAACATATGTCCTCATGGCACTTAATTTTTAAAATATTCTTCTAGGCTAGATGACTTATGTCATGCATTATCCCTTTTAGACATGAACTATTCACTTTGAAAGGCAAGAAGGGAAGGTGTTGCTGCCAGTGCTCTTTAGGAAAGGTCAGTAGACACAAAATAAAAATAGAAAATATAGACTACATGGTGGGAAAGAATATGTAAGTGATGGGTGTCTACAAACAGCTGGAGTTTTGAAGATCAAGATTTTGCATATCATGTAAAATTCAATAGGATTCTTGTGAGTATAAGTTGTACTTTTTGTTGTTATTTTACCCAAATAATCTCAGTAAAATGACTGAGATTTCCTTGCATTTAAAGCTATTCAGAATTGCTCCTGGAGACAGTCATTGCATCTTCTCAATTGCAGGACAACTTAGTTTATAAACACATTCCCTTCAGGAATTTGTTTCAGTAATTTGAAATTTAGTAATTTGTTTCCATGAACTACTTGTCAGTCTGTTTTAAGGTGTGGGCTGCTAACAGAAAGGGTCTCTTGTGATGCAGGAAGCGGTAGTCAGGTTTTCATTGAATACTGTAGGAATTTTAGGGTATTATCTATTATTACTATAATTATAGTTTCGATACAAAGGCTTATGCTGTGTTTTGCATGTATTGAAGTTAAGGGGAGTTCAGGTTGACTGTGGCAGTTGTTCTTGGCTTGCATCATTCGTTTGGGCTTTGGGGTTTTTTTGAGGGGGAATATTTGCAGGACGGAACAAGACAATATGTTTTTTGGTGTGCGTGGCTATTGGAAACACATGGAGGAAAGAACACTATCAGATGTGGAAGATGTTTGGCTTTAAATGTGCTTAAGGATCAGGCCCTGGCAGGAGCACAGTGCTCTGGAGAGCTGTTTGCACACTGGGAGTGCTCACAAGTGAACCTGTTTTAGTTTTTTTTTAATCCCCCCATTCTCCTCTCCTTCAGGCACACAGGTAGTTCGTCTGCAAGAGCAGTGTGCAAGTAACATCTTTCAAGCTACTTCTGATATAAACTGGTTTTTATTTAGTATTTAATTGCTTGCGTGTACTTCACTGTGGGAATTTTTGTATTCTGCAAAACAAACCCCTCAGGCTTGACGTAAAGGCTGAGAAACAAATATCCTGGCCAGCCTCTGTCATTGTGACCCTTTTTTAGCCTGTGAATCATCTGTCCCTTGGCTCTTCCCTGCGTCTGTCTATCCAGGCTCTGGCTCTCATTTGGGCTGGATTGGTTTGCGCTAGTGAAGCTTCAGCTTCTCAGGATGCTGGCAGAAATTTGGCCATGCAGGGTGGAGGGCAGCTGGGGGTGTCTGCTGAACAGCTACACTCCAGGAAACAGCAAATCTCACAGAAGTTTTCTGCAGAAGGGTTTAGCTCACACAGATATGTTGATGAGGCGCATGAAGACGTGGACCTTGAGGACTGAGGTATCTGTGCCAGTAGAAACTTCTGAGTACATGGACTGGTAATGGAACAACTGCAGTTGTATTGCTGCAGCTGGTTTGGCTCCTAAGGGACACTTCATAACATTTGCTGACACAGCTTGTCTGTCCCAGGTGTAGACTTCTAGCACAGTCCCCTTCCTTGAGCCCTGATCCACGGAAGAGTCTGCATGGGACTTCTTAGCAGAATGCGATTTACAACGAACCTCTGCCCGTGGGAAGTGTCACAAAAAATTAAAACTGGTAATTTGCAAAAATACCATTAAATCTCTAAAATTAACAAATGTTTGCTGACCAGCTATAAAAATTCCTAACCATGGAGTATGAGTGCAGAAGATTGTATAGATTATAACCATTACTTGCATATGTAAGGATTGCACTGAAGGAATTGGCCTGCTCACATACTAAATTCCACCTGCCTCTTGCACTTCACTGCACAGACATGAATTACCCATACAAAGCCACATTAGCACTTTATATCTAAATACTTCAACCATCTTCAAATTTCTGCAAAAGAATTGATTCATCTTACAACACAAGGGTCTGTAAAGCTGATAGTCTATATTCAATGAAATTAATTAGTCCAGATGTGAGACAACATCTAATTGGATGGTTCTGTTCTCTTGTGGAAATTAAGATTTCATGGTTTTAAATTGCTAAAATTTTATTCAAGACTAGGGTGGCTGGGCTTTCAAATAAACATAGTAATAAATTTCTTCTGATGTTTTTAGTAAAAATCTTTTTTCTAAATGTGTGTTCAAGCATACAGTAAGGAGTTAAACTTGTATGCGAGATAGATTTCTGACTGGGCATGCTTGAGGAAATGTTTGGCATGTATTTCAGTTCCAGTTAACGCTTGAAATATTTGGGGAGTAGAATTTGTGCAATAAATGAATAGAAGATGTTTGTGCACCCCATGATTTAAACTGGGAACACTGGCACTTGTATAGATGTAGTTGTTGCACATAAGGAACTCATTATTTTGCAATGAAAACATGTCAATGGAGAACTGACCTGATGGAAATAATGACCAACTGCATTCCTAGAATTATCCTAAGCAGAGCTGCTGGCCTTCAGAAGACCTCCAGCTTATAGCACTGCCAGGAAGGACTTTGATGAATCTGTGGCACGTCTGTTGGCACCATTTCCATGTAGGTATACTGCTTGTTGTTCTTTTACTGAAACAGCAGCAATCTTCTGAAAACAATTTATTAATGAGTGTCATCTGATGCTGTGCCTAGCTAATTAAAGTTACCAATTTTAGTATTTTTTTAAAACTTAGTTCTGAGTGGATAGTCACCAGTTAAGTCATTTATATAGTCCCTTCTTCATGGGCTTATGCAAACATGTTACTTCATCACTGTGGCAGATGTCAGATTTAAAAATACCTTAGACATTTTTTTTTTATATAAATAGGTAGCTGCTGGTTTTAGTCAAACAGTAGAAAGCTGTAATTTAAGTAGAATTGGGAAAATATTAAAAAGATACACAAAAATGATTTTTTTATATTTGGGCTGTGATTTTTTGACTTACTATCTTTTGCTGTCGTCTTATTTTTATCAGACTAAGTTATTGTAATAAGTACAGTTAATATTAATGAAAACCTTCTTGAATTTTTAATACTTGGCTGTTACTGCTTGGTTTGGATCTGTGGTATTTTCCTTGGCAACTAGTCTTGGGACAATTGCTGCTGATTTTGCCTCCTGATCAGTGTTGTATCCTTCTCTTGATGTGTACTGGTTAGGTCTGAATAGAGGTGTGAGGTTTGTAGCTACCCCTGGCAGCTAAGGCTGTGGCACTTCATTTAATTGTCCCCTGGCTTTGTGTCTTCTGCTTTCATGTTGAAATTAAGAGGCAGGTATGTGGAGCACCCAGCAAAAACGTTCTGTTTGGAGATGCTGGTGAGTGCACTGAGATACAGAGAATATTCTTTTTATTAAGACCCTCAAAGTGTTAATAATGGAGGTGACTCTTGCAGGACTGGACATTCTATAGAAATTCAGGACTGCTGAGCTGTTGAGCTGTAAAAAAACCAAACCACCCACCCCTGAAAAAATGAGGCAAGAAACTTGATAGTTTGTCAAAAGAGAAACTGTTGTTTATACTGGCAGATTATGTTCAATAAAAAGTGGGGTTCCAATTACTTTGGTATTAAAAAAAAATAAAATCACCTTCCTTGTTTTTAAGCAAACTTACTGTGTTAATACAGCGTTGTTCAACTGTTGAGGTAATAATTAATATCTCCTATCCTTGAAACTCTTGAAATTCTAGGCACATAAGTACAGCAGAGTTAAAATGATGCTTTAACCTTTTTTGTGAAAGCCTGCCTTCTGTGGGTTTCTCAGACTGGAACAAGGGTAATATTTTTGTGGTTTTAATTTGAATGGCTTTGCCTATATCTGAATCCATGGTATGTTTTGCTCTTATTCTAAGATTTTTCCATAAAACTCCCATACATGCACATAGCACCTTATTCATATAGTGCTTAGCAGTTAAAAATATTAAAATGAAAATATAAATGCCATACCTTTCTTATATCCTTGGATTGCCTTTCATAATCTTGTTGGCTCAGGCTTCCCATGGAAGTATCTGTATCATACTCATAAAACTGGAGTGATTCTTGCTGTAAAGGTGGTGCTGGATTTACCCAAGGTACAAACACAAACAGAAAAAAGGTAGCCTGCAAAGTCTCCATTCTTGCCCAGAACAATGTATGTGGCTTTCAGTGAGCTAGTGAAGATCTGCTCGTGCTTGGACTATGGAGAACACTTTCTTTGTGACTGGAAATGAAAATGCAATCCGTCAAAACAATATTTAAAGCCTAGAGGACTTGTTGGCAGGGGTTTCTAACGCATAAGGACCATGGAACAACTTTTAACTCTTGATATCCTTTAATTAGACTAACATTATAAAACCTGTTCTTAACCTGAGAAGAAACTGGGAAATAAACATTTTCGAACTAATAAGGAAAATAATATCTTAATTGCATTTGCTTATTTCCAAGTATGTTATTTTTCTTAAAAGGAAGAGGATTTTGTAAATTATGAAACATTTGGCATGTATGTAGATGAGCTAATTAAAATGTGAGAGGTTCAAACGCACTTTTCTTGATTGTCAAAATAAGGATTTTCAAACCTAAATGCTCTCCTAACCTCTCATTGTCTTTTACTTTACTTTTGAGAATAAACAAGAGAAGATAACTTAATACCCTCAGAATACTTTACAGGTTGTGCACTTTTGAGGCAGGAAAGGGGGAAGAGGTTGCAAACAATCTTTGAAACATTACAAATATGCATGCAATACTTTTAAAAATAAATCTTTACACAGCATTTTCCCCTGTTTACTGTGGTTGTTCTATTTAAGCTCTAGGTTAATGAACTTTTAGGAAAAAAAGCCCACCTACCTTTTTAGCAGATTCCAAGCTCTTCAGTGAGTGTCATAAAACCAAATATCCTTATCTATAGTCACTCTTTGGTCAATGAACTTTAGGTTCTGGTTATGAATTACATGCAAATTGTTGAAATGAATACTCCCTCAAAATTTGACAGTCTGAAAAGTGCTTTCCATGGGGTAAAAATACTTTGGCAGCATTCTCTCCCCAGGGTGAGAGGTAATATCCTGGAGCAGGGGGTTGTACTTCGCATAATATTTGCAAATGCTAAGTCTGTGTAGCTCATCCTACTTTTGGTGTTCCTTGTTAAAATGGCAGCTTTCTGCTTTGTGGTGATTTACTCTTTGTAATTGCTAAGGCTTTTTGTGTAAATCAAATATTAATTGTGCAAACTAGAGGTCTCTAATAAGGCATGTGTTACCCATTTTGTTAAATGCTTCAGCTAAGAGACAAAGCAGCTGCTTTCTGAGACAGAGGTAGAGCCAAAACATACGTCTGTTGTATTAGTCACATTTTGTGAATAGTAAAATGTTTCATTACAAGTTGTATATGTTTAGAGAAGCTTCACCTACCTATGAAATGGAAAATTTCCATCTGAAGAGTTCTGGAAACAAAAAATACTCTTTGGAACTTCATGTGCTTGTGTTGAGATTTTCAGACAATTATGTCTAAATGCTTCATTAATTGACTCATTAGACAGTTTATTGAAAAATTGGTTGCACAATAATACTTGCTTTGAGTAAAGTTCTGTTTTAGTTCAGTGGATAACTCAGTAAACGCTGTCCAGGTGTAGAATTTCCATCTGAACTATGAGCAGCAGTTTTCTGGATTTGTAATGCCTTTCTTCCTCCCCCATCCTTTTCCTCATTATGTATTTTTGGCAGTCAGCACAAATGGGAGACAGATGACCAACTTGAAACTTTATGGAGTAGCTTTCTCAAGTCTTTAAAAAGTATGTAGCAATAAAATCTAGTGGGAATATATCCAGATTCGTTTCTCTTTTATTGTCAGTTTTTTTCTTTTTTCTTTTTTTTCTAGAGTAATATTGGTGATAAACTGTGGACCTTTTGCTTAAGTTTTCTTGTAAGTGCTGTCTGTTTAGCAACCAAATGTCTATAGTAAAGCTGCAGATTGGAGAGTGACTACAGCCATTTGCTCTCTAAAATCTTTTGGGGTTTATGGTATTACCAGCTCCTGAATTCATTAGGATTTCATAGAAATGTTCATAGTTTAGCTCATATGCAAACTTACCACTGTGATAGTTTGGGATTGCAACTTGCTCTAGGATAACGCTGTAGTGATATAATGGAGATGTAAAGGGAAGAGGTTCAGTAATAATGGAAATTGGGCCCTGAGTCCCATTGGATGCTATTCTGCTGGAACAACAAGAACACCAGGAGCTGGGAAGTGGTTAAGTGAGTTGCAGTGTCAATACCATCTTCACATCCCTCCTGGCTTCATGCATGGCTCGGAAGTAATGACACAGCTGTGCTTTGTACTTACCCTTTTCCAGCTGCCACCCCTCTGCCAAACATGCAGGTTAAGATTTCCTCTGTCTCTGGGGCATCCAGGTGTTTCCAATGCTTAAATGTAATCAAAGGATAACAATTCTAAGGGAAAAAAGTATCCAGTATTGAAGCTGAAAGCAAGATATAAAGTACTAAATATATTTATTATATTCTTATGATAATTTATTTCATGAGTACTGAAATCCTAGATTTCACATCTCTATATATAGAATATTTTAGGAATAGCTTTTTCTTTTCCTTATATATGACAACTTTAAAAAATGAAGGAAAATTACTTGATAAATGAGGCCTTGAAAATTTAGGAAGTCTTCATTCAAGGAAACGTTTACTAGCTTTGACCTGAAAGAGGACAAGAAGCTCTGTATTGTTAGACAACTTCAGGAGCAACTTCTTCACAAAATGTTATGAAAAGTCTGTTCATCAGGATCACAAGTTCTTGGTTGTATGCTTATCACAAAAACATTGTCATGGGTGTACTCACTGTAAGACAAGCACTTCTCAGAAACTCATGAATACTTCCTTACAAATATATTCAAAGAGTGACATGTTAAGTAATTCATTTGGCATATGTCATCAAGGAGTAGCTTACAGAGCCAACTAAAGTAGTAGTCTTGTCCCATGTTTTGTCTGCATTGTCATCTCTTGTGTTAGGAAGAAGAAAATATATCAGCAAATAATGTCAGATAAAAACTGTTTTTGTCTGAACATGTAGCAGATGCTCAGATCAGCACAAGGATGGGGGTGATATGAGTGGCTGCAAGCAGGGAAGGGTAGTATTGCTTTACTCCTGCTCAGACTGACTAGAAATAACTGCAGTATCCAAATCATGTGAGATGAAAAATGTGGTTCATATGCATTGGCAGTAGAGGAGCTCACAGGAAATACCCTGGCAAGCAGAGAGTGCTTTCTAGGCACTGTTGGTGCTTGGAAATTGGATATATAAGTGTCTGTTGCCTGGATTCTGGTTACCAGGATCTATGTACTTGGAAGGTGGTTTCTCTTCTGGAAACCTAAGCCTGCTGTGTTGTTAACTCATTGAGCTCCAGTTTTTGCAGAGGGCCTTGATAATGTGTTCATGGTGTGTTTTCTGATTTTCCCATGATCTCATTTGCACTGACTGATTTCCCCACAAAATACTTTCACCTGAAGTGTTAGACGTTTTAAGTGGTTATTTTTAGTAATTTTGTTGACATGGAATCTCAGCTTAAATGTGAACAGTAGTAATTTCCCTACAATTTTGTAACGACACAAAGTGTGGCTGAAGGTGTAAATGAACCACAATACTTCTTACCTTGTAGTGGATGGAACTCAAACCAGTCTAACAGGGACACTTGCTCTCTCGATTCTGCTGTCAGAAAAACTTAACCTTATGGGAAAAGGGTTGCATATAAAGTGGGTGTAAAATTTGTTCCCCAAGGTTGTCTTCTGTCATGTTAGACAATGAATAAAGAGCTTTTAGGAGAGAAAAAGGATGTAGATGGCAGAGGTAGGAAAAGCAAGACAGAAATGAGGATAACTATCCAAACTATACATGTTGCTGACTAAATTGTCTTCAGCATCTGGGAAGGAATCTAGGATTTAGTGCTGTTTATATGTCAAGAGCAGGTAAAGAAAAAATCAAACTGAAAACAGCCCAGAGGAACTGAGGAAAGATTTTGTTTTGCAGATTTTGTGAATAATTTGCACTGGCTGCTGTCCAGCTCAGTCTATTTATATTGTACTCAGTGGGCTCAGTACTCTGTCCGGCTCAGTGCTTTAGTGTGACGACCTCAGTTCTGTTCTCACCTTTCTACTAATGCCTCAAAAGGCAGATCTAAAGGAAACCAAAGCCATTCTTATGGACTGATTGTTGCCAGAAAAAATGACACCAAATTACCAGAGGGAAATGCTCTCTTTTCCATGAGTTTCAGCACTAACTAGTTCTTCCAGGTGCTTGCATCTTAATTACCTTTTTACTGTGTTGGTGTTTAGCACTTCTTACTCAATCCTTAGTAGCTCAGTTCAAAAATATTAGGAGAGAGCCTTTTCTGTCCTTTTTGGCATTGCTTTGAAATGCTGTAAGGTGGTGTACAATGGAACCAGGGCTGGGTGCTGGGAATTCTCAGTGTCAGGCACTTTGGGCTGTTTCCTGGTGAACTCCTGCAAGGCACTGAAGAATTTATTGACCTAAAAAGAGCCTGATACTAGAGGGGGATAGACCTTCCTCTGTGTAAGGCTGGTTGGAAATGACCTCTCCAAGGTGCCTGTAGGAATTACATGGGAGCAGAGGCTGGCACAGCCTCTATAAACACTTGTGGTTGTGCGATGAGAGGCAGAACACTGAAAAAGGAAAAATGGGGAGGAAAAGACATAGGGTCTTATCTCTGGGATGCAGGGGTTAATAGAGCTATGAGGCAACACTAGGGAGAGTCTCATAAAGTTGCTATCAAGATATTCCTTATTAAATAAACCAAAGCTGAAATAAAAAATTTTAACAACTCAAGTTTGTTCTATATTTAGGCAAAGAAACTGTATTTTGCAGCTGCTTAAAGACCCTGGCTTTCACCTTTATCATAGTCTCTAAAGGGCAGTGTTGGCAAGTTCTGTAGTTTCTGAGTTTCACTGTTCATAAGTGCTCTTGGAAAAAAAGTAGTATGGATTATTGCTCTGCTGACCTGTGCTTATGGAGAATGCTGGGACTCATTTATATAGAATGCTCAAAAGTCAGGGTCTACTCTTGGCCAGAAATCTGTGTGGGACAGAACGAGATGGGGACAAATTAGGAAAGCTTTTAAAGATTCCTGGGCATTTACAGACCTGGGCACAGTGCTAAATTTTCTTTTGTGTGTAATATTTTTGCTCCATCTGGAAGGTAACATGTTTGAGGTTCCTTGGCATAACTCTTGTGTGGAGTGTGATTTAAACACTTCACCATGTTGACCAGCTGTTCTGGATTGGAGTCATTATGATAGAAAATGTTTTATAGAGGAAGAGATAGCTATTGCACCAGCCTGATAACATGTACAAAATAATCTGCAAGCAGTGAGACACAGATGTACTGTTAAAGAGGGCAAAAACATGAAGTTATGTTAAAATCAAACTCAGTGTTTCTATTTTTATTTTCTTTTGTAACCTAAAAGAAATAACTTTTTGGAACTGGTCTCTACGTAATTTTTGTTTTCTAAAATACAAGCCTTTTCTGCTCTATTTGTGTGGGATTAATTCTACCTTCTAAAACTACTTTCATCTCTTTGGTGCTGCTGCATAAATGTGTGATATGAAACTTCTCTGACTCCAGCATCCCCCTCTGCTTTTTGTTGAGACAGAGGGTGTAAAAGTAGTTTTAAGGCTGTTTAATGCCAGTGCTTCTGGTGGGGTTGCATTTAGTCTGGGAACTAAAAATAACCCAAACGGAGGAGGGAGCAATCTCCTGGTTTGGGTTGCATTTAGTCTGGGAACTAAAAATAACCCAAACGGAGGAGGGAGCAATCTCCTGGTTTGTTTGCTGGTTTGAGGACTGAATGTGATACCATAAAAGAGTTGTTGTGTAAAGCAAAGTATATTCTAACTCAGCATCCTTGAGTGGTGGAGGAGGGTTCAGAGGTAGTATTAAATGTAAAATAAATGTCATTGTGTCTTAGAGAGAAAACATAGAACATTCTTCAAGATTCAGAATTGCCAAAAAAGTACCTTAGATGAAAGAGTTATGCATAAACACCTCCAGTAATTTTATGAAAAGTTGCGACTATTTCCAAGGCTCTGTGAATTAGATTTATTTAGGTCACTGTTAGGGCCACCAGCTGCAAGCTGGAGACAGCTGAAAAATGACCTAGTGATTGTATGAACATCCTTCCATATGTTTCTCATTTATATTCAGAATTTTTTAAGGCTGAAGATATTAACTTTATTTCTTGTTTTTCTGGGAAAGAAAAACTCCTTTTATCAGTAATTGTGTTACAAATTAATAAAGCTGATTTTAAAAATAATACACAATATTACACAGAAATCAAACTATGGTTAACAAATACAAATGATAACTGGAGAAACAGTGCTGTCTATTTACCCAGACCCCTCTGTTGAACACATGTTCTCTTGAACTTTGCTATATAGCATCAGTTACATCCTGAAACAAAAGCCAACCTACTGCAATTTATTACAATTTCTTAGAATTCCTTCCAGAACTGGCATTACTTCCTTATGATAATATCATCGTTTGTTGAGAGCTGTTACCGTGTCCACAGGGACACTTGAGTCAGGGCTCTGAGACTCATTGGCCTTACCCATATTTTACTTCAGTGTTCCAGTCATCTGTTCCTTGTGTTGTTCATATTATCTGCTGTACTCTGTGTTTATGGCTCATCTTCACATTTACCTGTTTTCCTTGTGTTCTACTTTTCTAATAGGGGAAGGTTGATTTTTTTTTTCTCTGTAGATGATTAATTAATGCAATAAATTACAATATTGAGTTATTCTTTATTTTCCTTAGGTTTTAATTAGGTAGTTAGAAATATAGGTTATGTCCAAAATGTTTATATTTGTGGAGTTCCATAACTTTAAATAACGTATTACACAATTTGGCTTATAGCTGAATAGTTCGTACTCCTGCAGCAATAGTACTGGAAAATGATTGTGAAATCTCTTCAGTGTATGTTTTTTGGGGTAAAAATATATAGTATGTTCCCCTTTCTTGCTTTTCAGGTAGGAAATGCCTATGCTTATTGCTCACAATGATCAGGTTGGGAAACGAAGGAAATGTATTCATATTGTAAAAGTGGAATGTGAGTATGTTAAACTAAGTCAGAAAACGTGAACTGTAAAACATCTGTTTTCTGTAAAGGACTTTCTGTCCTAATCCACATAACTTTTATTATCAGAATACTGAAGCAAAATGTAAAAAGTAGTTACTGGAGAAAAAGCAAAATATATTCCCACTCTTTTGAGGCTAGAGGAAGAAATGTAGACAGTTGGATTAAACTACTGTTATTTCTCTTTCTTTTGGTTTTTACAATAACCTCTTATGGCTGGTTCTCCATCTGAACTGCTAATGGAGACACAGAGCTCCAAATCAAGCTTTGTTTGTGTATATTCTGACTGTGCTGTAAATTTATTAAGCAGTTTGGTGCTTACTAGGTTTTGCTGATAGTAATGAAACAAAGAGCATGCTTAGTTCTTAGTTTATGAATCTATTTCCGTCTTCAAAAATACTATATAATCTGAAAATAAATACCAGAGCAAACATGAAGTATGTTTTGATACTATATCAAGGTGTTAGTAGTGAGGAGCAATACCAGCATGTTACCATAGTTCAGGATAGTGAGAACATAGAACTGGGTGTGGAATTAAGTAATAATAAAGGTTAGTGTACAATATCCTGTCTCCAGCAATGCCCATGAACAGATGCTTTGGGAAAACTGAGACTAGGACAATCATGTATCATCCATCATCCTTGTCTCCATCCTGTCTTCAAATGTTCTTCCATTCTCGTGCTATTTTCAGCTCAGCACTTTTGTACCTACTGTGTTTTGTTTAACAACCTAGAATGGATCTCTTTCAAGATACGCAATTACTTATCCAGTCTTCTCTTGACACAATGTCTGAAATGGCTGCTGCATCCAGTGTGTGTTCTCAGGTACATATGAGCTTCATTTGATGGTTCCTTGCCCTTGTACTGGAGCAGCGGATCCCTGGACCTTTGATGTCAATGAAAGCATAATTTTGTGGCCATCTTCTGTACCTCCCCCTTGCCATCTCTTTGCTGAGCTGGTGAGTCCTAGTGCACTCCTTGTTTATATAGAAGCTATTCCTTAGCTTTGGTGACCTCATTACCTTGCTCCTGCTCCTTTTCTAATCATACCACATGTAATTACACCAACTTCCTGAGGATTTGGAAATCAGTACGGTGTTTAATGTCTGGTTGAGCCACAGATTTATAGCAGTGTCTTGATGTCTCTTCTTTTCCATTTCTCTCTAGTTACTCTCACATTTGAGTTTCCTTTTTACCACTGCTGAGCATGAAGATAGTGTTTTCATTGAAACACCTATTGGTGCTGAACTACTTCTGAGTCTTGCTCCTGACTGATGTTGGTGAGGTTATCCTTCCTTACTTTTACTAAGTGAAACTAAGGTCATCATTTCCATGGATATCCCTTTTCATTTAACAGGCATAGACTTCATTGGCTATTTTAGCATCCTAAGGTCCTTTTGCAGCCGTTCTGCAGTGACAATTAGCAGTCGTTGGTATCTCACTTCTCAGCCTGCTTTGTCTGTCTCTTGCCAGCATTTTAAATTGACTAAATTCCAGCACAGGCCCTTTGCAAAGCTCCCACCAGTGGGATTCCCCTTCACAGTAAGAACTGACCATTTGTTCTTAGACTGTTTCTTATATTTTATTTGATTTCTGTTCATGCTGTGGCCTCTTAATATGTGACAGTTTAATTTCCTTAAAAACATTTCAGAAATCTTTGTAGACTGTTTGGACCAGGATCTCCCTTTTCCACATCCTTCACAGTTCCCTGAGAGAACTCCAAGAGATTTGCAAGGCAAAAACATCATTACTTTTACAGAAGCCATCCCCAGTGTTACCAGAGTAAATGGCATTCAGCTAGATATCCATTAATCCAGTACTTTATTATAAATTCTCATTTCTCTAAGGCTACCAAGTCTTGAGTTCTCTGACCACTCTAAAAGCCTTCCTGGAAGAACAGTGTCCTATTGCCACAGATGAGATATGATAATATTTATTGAAAGAAAAGTGAGTTATAGTAGTTCTGTTTGTAATACAAATTTCATGTTCCACCTAAATGAGTTGAGTGTAATAAGACAGCTCATAAGATTTTAATCATTTTCAGTTGGACTTCAAGAAATGTATATAACTAGTTGCAGCAAAGTCAATATCTTGAATTCTGCTTTAAAATTAAAGTTAGGCTTTATTTCATAAATGTTTTTAAAAAGCAGAACGTTTGTGCTAAAAGATGTAATATTCATACTATAGCTGGATAATGTCCTTTTTTTTTAAAAGCTGAGCAAGTCTTTCAAAAAAGCCTCTATTTTAAATTTGCATTTTTGTGCACCATTCACTTAAAATCTGAAATAGTTGCAAGTTTCCCTAAGGTTAATATACTACATGTATATATTAATAAAGGTATAAATTTATATCTAAATTTGTGTATATACTGTACTTAAATGAAGGAATGAATACATGCATATGTTCTTATTCATGAACCCAGAGGTACTTGAAGGTGATAAATGTTAATAATTTCTATTTTAAAAGAGGAAGATAAATTCTTTAGCACTGTAATTTGTGGGTTGACCACAAAATATATTTCTATGAATACTGTATCTGTTCAGAATGCAGATAAGAAAAAGGGGAAGGAAAGAGGAATGGATTTCTTTAGTTAGCTGGCTGAAGATCCACAACTTAATAACGATAGAATAAATTTTGTATCCACAAATTCTTACAACCAGTTGTCCTTAAAGACTATATATATTCTTAAAGATTATATTAATAACTTCATAATAAATCTTTCTATTAAAAAATGTCATTAAGTATTTTGATTTTCTTAAAGTGCTGAAAAACAAAGAAGGGGAAAAAAAGCAATAAAGTGCTCTATAGGCCCCTGTAGTTATTGGGATGTGTTTCTAGGCATAAAACAAACAAAAAAATTGCATAGCTCAAGTTTTCTTCAGGTTACTTAAAGCAATGTTAGTTCTACTTTGAAGCAAAATACAGTTCATTGGTGTTAGCTGTGCAGAGGGATAGTCTAACTTAATAGTTTAAAACACCTGCAATGCTTCTACATCCTGTTCTACTTGATGAATAATTCTATATGAAAAGATTACATTACATTTTTATGTGTCTTCTAAAATAACATGGGCTAAAGCATAGGGAAAATATAAATGCTAATGGTTCAGTTGTGTTAATGCACATGCTTTTCTGTAGATCCCAGCAGCTTGATGAAACGTTCTTTATTGCCTGTGTTAGTAATAAGCTGAAATCTCATTGGAAAGATTGTAATAGTTGAGGTACAGCCAGAGAAGTGAATATTATAATACAGCTTGTCAGGACACTTAAAGCACAGTATGGGGAAGGTCTGAAGCTCCACATTTGTGATTTTCTTGACCAATTAGAAATTGGAAAAAGTAGCATCCATGTTTCTGGGAGATGTGGAGAAACCTTGTGAAAGCATTTTGTGATCCTATCCTCTTGTCCTTTCCTCTAGTGTGTCTATTTGCTTCTGCTGTCAGCAGTAGGATGTAGAGCTGGATGGATTTTTGACCTTAATTGCTTGTTCCTATTGAGTATGGCACTGATTTCTATTTTAGTCCTTTTGCAATTGGATCACTTTAGAACATAGAAGCTTTTCAGGTCAATTTTTTTTTTGCTTAGGCTGCTCACCCAAAGGTGAGCCCATCATCAACCCAGGTTATGTGTCAGACTTGTGTCTAATGCTCAGGTGAGGGCTCTTTGTTCCCAGTACTACGCTTTTTACTACACCAATAATAGGACATTTACCTACTTTAAAGTTCTATCTCCACTTTATAGCTGCATCTTAAATATTCCAAACTATCCAGTTGTTCTAGGATGGTTATGCTCACTCACACTAACGAAAAGTTTCCATATATACTTATTAACAACGATTACTTCAGTGAAGGTAAGGATGAAAATAGCTGTCTTCTGCTTCGTGTTCTTCTTCAGTCTCGTGAGTGTGTGTTTCATGATTGTCTTCTGCCTCCTGGAATTCCTCTGGTGTTAAAAACCGCCGGAACACCGGTGTTCTGAGCTGAGTTGATCTGTTGACAGTGACATTTTGCTCCCCATAATAAATGGTTCGGATGAGAGGGAAGCAGAAGAAGGCGTAGGAGCTGATCGGGCTCGTGAGCTTGTTCTGGTCCACCCGTATGTAGGTTAACTGATTGATGTTCAGTGGGTCCAGAGTTGGACACATCAGAGTAACATTTATGTCTGTAAGAGAGTGAAAAACATGAATAAAAATGCAGAAAGTGTTTATCTTTAAGTGTTTATCTATTGCAAAAGTGAAACATATGTTTTGAAATTTAAAATGGAAAATATTTTTGCAGTGCACAGTAATGTAACACTTCTCTGTGTTTTAAATCAGTTTTGTAAATGACAGTGATAACAGTTTTGGGGTTTGCAAAGTATAAGGTTGTGGAGTAAAGAAAAAAATAAATGCAACCTATACTTCAATTCGTAATTACTGTTTTATGTGAATGAAATATTTTCATAATTTCCTTTTCTCTTTGTATTTTTATTAGTTGCCAAATCTGAAGCAGTTTTCAAAAAGTTTTTAACTTGTTATATGAAAAATTAGTATTAACTTTTACAAAGAATTGCAAATTAGGGGTAAGATTCAAAAATTAAATCCTCTCTGATTTCACTGGTTTGGTCTCAAATGATCATCCTGAAGAAAACAGGATGATATTCTCCTTGCACTCCTCCCACAATCAATGCCAAAATCCACTAAGTTTATTGTTTTTTAAGAATTTTAACCTTCAACTTACTTTCAATTTCATTGTCTTCGATGTACAAATGCTGCAAACTTCTCGGAATATAGAATACTTGTTTCAATTTGTTATGTCCAAGGTTAAGTTCTAGAAGGTTGGGTAAATTAAAGGTGTTGTGTGGAATGTTCTGCAGGTTATTGTGGGACATTCTCAGAGCAATGATTTGGGGAAGTCTGTTGAAGTAGTTTTCTGGAATATGAGAAATGGAGTTATTTTCAAGAGAGAGATGCCTAAGTGATGATGGAAGGTCAGGAGGCATAGTCTGTAATTTGTTGTTGCATAAGTTGAGCTGCATTAAATTTTTCATGTTTGAAAAGGGGTTTTCTTTAAATACTGAGTCATCAAGTAAGTTATTGCAAAGATCAAGCATGGTCATGTTGTGTAATCCTTCCAATGCATTTCCAGGTAGCTGGGAAATTTTATTGAAACCAAGGAGGAGTCTCTCTAGAGAGCTGGGCAGAGGGAATGGAAATTCTTCTAATTCATTATGTTGTAAATGAAGTTGCACTAAGTTTGCAAGTTTGGCAAAAACACCATGGTCAATCAGATGGAACTTAATTTTGTTGTAACTGAGGTTAATTTCCCTTACGAAGGTAACATTAGTGAATGGTCCTGCAGGCACAGCTTCAATGTCATTGTTTTGCAGATAAAGTTGTTGGACATGACTGGGGATGTTTGGTATTGTCTTTAGTTTCCGATGATCACAGTACATTGATAAGGGAAAAGCTGGCGGACAAAAGCATTCTCTGGCACACTCAACTGGAAAAGGAAAACGAGGAACTTCAGCTTGGGTGTTTGGGTTAAAATAATATGGAAGTTGATGATCAGGCTCTCCATCGTATTCATCCTCAAAATCATAGTCTTCATATTGACTAAAGACCAAAGCAGCCCAGAGGAGGTGAAAGAGCAATATTTGGCTTAGTATCTCCATATTTAAATTTGTATGTTGGGACCTGTTGATGAGAAGAAACATTAAGTTTTAGATAGTCATAAGTGATACGTTTTCTTTGTAGCCTTCTTGTGCTTCTGTAATCATATGTTCTTTATAAAGGTGAATTAATTTACCTTCTAAGTACCCTTCTGAGGTGAAATGCTGATGCTGTGAAGGGCAGATAATTTTGCAGGTAAAATTTCCCATGCTTAAAACTGGTCTAACATTTTAGAGCACTTTATGCAGTCAGAGGAGCCCTGATATTTGGCAGAATGGGAGTTGTGAATTATGTCAAGCTGTTCAACTTAAACAGCAGGTGAGTCAAAATGTTACACTGCAGGTCAAACCACAGAAATCATGGAAAAGTTTAACAGACTTTGCTCAGTATAGCACAAGAACCCTGAAGCAGTGAGAGGAAAGCAGATATTCTCAGGGTTTTTAATACTGTTTCGTACTCGAGGGACTCTATTTGTTTCCTTGTTAATATTTGTATACTGAACACTGTCAGTAACAAAGGAGATGAGACTTAAAAATGGTAATTTCTTATGATTCCCAGTGGTGTTTGCTTAATGCATGATGTATTCTATGCATTGAACAAGAGTGACAATTCTAAGGAGAAAAGTAGTAAAAACTCTTGGAATTTAATGCATCCTTCCTGTAGTCTTCCTGTGTGACACAGAGCCTGTGTGTGCCCATGGCTGGCTGTCATCACGTGGCATTGCCTAACTTGCATTTCTAACTTTGCATTTAAATGTAGTCAAGCTTCATAACTGATTGAAACCTTAAGAGCAGGTTTGTGTGGAGTCAGTTGTTTGAAACTCTACTGTAGGCAGGTCCTTAGGAAAGCCAGGGACTCCCTATCCCTGCAGCATTGTGGGATGTCTCAGCTAATTAAGTGACTAGCAGAGACACAGAGCTGCCTTGCACTGCCAGTGTTGCATAAATGCACTGTGCTCATGAACTGTGCAGCACTTGCTGGGTTGAGAAGCAATGCTGTGCTTCACGAAGTATTCACTGGCTTTCACATCTCAAACAGTATATATCAGGATATCTTATTATCTTCTAATCACTCCTGGTGGTGCCTACATATGTAAAATCTGTCTGTAACTCCTGTGACTGCCTTCTGGTTTAGCAGAACAGATCCGTACACAATCTGCCCCCCTTGCTCTTCATTTCCTTTTGATTCCTCCCTCTTCAGTTTCCGTCCAGAACTTGAGCATCACCTTCTGGTTCTATTCTCTCAGCACTTCTACTACATGTCACAAATTTTCCAATTAATAATTTTTGTTCTCAGTGCCACAATTGTCCTTAGAAACCAGGAAGCACAGCTTAGGAATGTCTGCTCGGTTGGAGGAAAAAGCTTTCTTGGGCCTTTATGGAATTGATCCACTTGCCATGTGGACAATGTGAAGAGAACTCCCATCATGTCAGACGGAATGATAAATAAGAGGTAGTAGGTACCAAAGTCTCCCAGAGGTGTTATGGAGAGAGAGGAGCTGGTTTGGGGGGCACCTTTTTATACCTTGGCTGTAGTTGAGTATGTTACTGGTAGAACAGGAACTGTCCTGCCGGGTTTGCAGGTCGTGTCTCCAGGCACTGAGACACTGACACCTCTTCATGAAATATTTCTAAGAACTGATCTAGCTTTAAAACAGCCATGTCAGGTGAAACTTGATAACAGGAGATGCAAGTCAGATGCACACAATATGATAAACCCCATAAGTACAAAGTTGAAAAAAACAGAAAATCTTAAAAGCCTGATTCTCTACCATCTGTAATGAACTCAGAGCTTAGTAACTATTTGTAAGCAGTTTACCAGCTGCAAGCTAAATACATAACATGCATGAATCACTCCTAACTGAAAAAATAACACAATCAGTTCATTTTATTCCTGCTTACCAAGAAAACTTACTCTTTGGAAGTCTGTGAAGCTCAAGATGTGGAGGGTAGCAAGTTATTGTGCTGGTGAAATCATCTGAGACATAGCTTACCCCAGCTGGAGGAACAAAAAGTCTGTCTAAGCCATATTTTGTGGTGAGGAGCCTTGTGGGAAGGCAACACGAAATAACAGGCTTGACCCCTCTTCTGATTTGCCAGTAAAATTTTTAAAAAAATGCTTTGTGCCACATCATCACTTGCTGTAGATGCTGTGTCATAACGCTGTGAAGCAATTTGTCCTTTTGTTAAAATATCTTCAAAATAATTGGCAGGAATCTTTCAGTGTTACCAGACCCCATTTCAAAAAAAAAAAAAGAATAAGACTTCAAAAATTATTACAGCGGTTATTAGTTCATAGTGTGGGTTCAGCTGCAGTGATTCAGTTCTGCAAAGGGTTTGTCCTTGGAGGATGAAGTTAAGAAACAGTAAAAAAATTGACTTTACCAAAATCAAGGGGAAGCATATGCTATAGAAAAGCTGTTACACCTTCCTTACTTTTTTTCTCTCTCCACAATCTCTATGTCCTGCCTCCCTCCTGCAAAGGAGTTGTGCTATACAGTGCTGTCGGTGTGGTGGTGTTAAAGTTCAGCATTCACAGTAACTTTCCAACACCTTTTTTGCCAAGTTGTATAAGGAGAGCATAAATCTTATGAAAAGGACAAGTATGACATGAGATATAAACCATGTTACTCAAGAAAAAACATTTTTCATAGATTTTAAGAGGAATTAAAGAAAAAAGGTACAGTTATGTGCCTTTGCTGCTATATGATACTTACATAACTTTGATATATGCAAAAAATGGAGAAAATGGACATTGTTTTTGTGGTTTAAGTGTATGATTTGTCCACAGTATTTAATTATGCTTTTAGTTTGGTAAAAGAATTACATTATTTCAAAATCTGTTCACAAGGAAGACTCTAGTTCCTAAAAATTCTTCTTAAAAAGTGCCTTAGAGGTATCATATTTTTAAAAGTAATGCAATAGTAAGTTTTACTTTTTTTGTCTTTGAGCTTAGTGAAGCTAATGATTTGCTCAACCTTTTCAAGTTTCTTGGTTAATGTTGAGGACAAGAACATGTTTAAAATAAATCATACATTATTCTAACATTTGGGATGTAAAGAAAAGTACCAGAAGTCATGACCAAAATGAGATTGTAGGAGTTGGCAATAATGGAACTCAGCTAGTCATTTCTTTACATAGAGAATACAGAATACAAGGGAGAGTTTGAAAGAGAGAAGTTAAAACTCCATAATCCTTGATTAATGGTACCACAAGTAGTTGAATAGCTACATTGCACCACTAAATCAAAAAAAGTAATTTTTTTTTTTAAAATAATTCATTGAATATGTTCACAATGAGAGATGAAAAAAACCCACCAAGTTTGTTATGCCCAGTTAGTAAGATGTTACTGCCTGCCACAAAGTTTGGGTATTTTTTAAGTACAAGACAAAGAACACGTTGCATATTTTTGGGAGCTTTGTTCTAGTAACAGTTCTAAATAAAACATGCATAAAACTATTTTATCTAGAGATAAAAGAGTTGCAATTTCATACCTGATTTTTTCTATTGTTTTCTACTACTGATTGTGTCCCAAAGTCTTTTGAGCTCTCTTGGGAGACCTAAAATCTCATGGTGCATTTAAAAATCCATGGTTGTAGGAGAGGAGAGTGTCCTTTTGAAAAGTTGTGGTAAAGCTCTTGATTTAAAGCATATTGAGCTGCAGAAGCTGATGCTCTAGCCATGGAATATATTAAGGCTCAGTTCCTCTTTTGTTGCAAGAGCTGTCTTGGAGACAAGCAAGTCTATACTTTGTGATCTTGGTCAAGTTGTGTGGTTTGAGCTTCATTTTCATTTGTGGTGTGGCAGGAATTTCCTTACAAGGCAGATAATGAGGGGATTAAGTTTAGCATCATTCATGTAAAACTTCTTGTTTCAAAGGCTGTGAAAATTTATTGAATTTTCAGCATGTTTTGGTTTTCAGTTTTAAAAATGTTTTGGAATGAGTTACTGTTGATTTGTGAATTTTTTTCATTATATTGTTTATACAGTTGTGATGCAAATTGGGATGTATGTCAAGCTAGAAGTCTGAGTTGTCTTCAAGCTGATATATTTTCTTAAGCCAAACTTAGATGGTTCCTTTTCATCCATTAAAATCTTTGGAATTTCACCATCTCCATTACCTGCATTCAAGTTATGAGACTTGTCAGCTCTTTCAACTTTCTGAACTGAAGGCACAAGAAAGGAGACTGTTCTAGTATTTTATGATTTATGGGGGGTTTAGCTAGTTGAGCATGGTCAACCTCACACATTTGAAATTTCCAACTTTTAGCCAAAATATTCATAAAGTAGAAAGATCAGTAGGTGAATGGGAAAGATTGAGGTGAATGGGGTCCTCATGATTAAGAAGGTACAAAATACACTGCTTGGCCTTTTCCTTATATTCACTGTCTTACTGTAAAAGATTCCTGGGTTTTGTGTTTTTCTTGGTGAGTTATTTTTTTCTTTCACTCCAAAATTATAATGGTCCATATGAAGTCTAAAGGAAAAACAAAGGTGCATTTTCTTTTCAGAGGTTTTTAGGAACTCGAAGCCAAGCTGGGGAAGTTAGACCTGTGTTGGAAGCATGATCTTGCTAGAATTGCAAAGTTCTTTGTCGAAGGTCTTACCCTGCTATCAGATGTCTGAAGAAAGGCCTCAAGCTCAAAATTTTAAAATCCCCAGTTAACAACTTTGAAGGAATTCTGTGTTTTAGATAAGAATTGGTAACGTTTGTTCCTCTGAGTGAGTGCACAGTAAGAAAGATCACAAGGTCAAATATAACAAGGAACTGTGAAGGCTGTAATTTGGTTCCTCGTAAAGCCTGTGGGTTTCTGAAGTAAGAAACAGCCGTAGGCACATCTCATCTAGGCTGGGCTGCCCTTCAAAGTCACAGTGTAGGCACAGAAGCATCCCAATTTCCAGGTCTTAACTGGCAGCTCACCACTGCTGTCAGCAGCCACCTGCAGCCTGTATGAATTCCATGTAGGATCTGCAAAGGTGCTTCCTACCTGTGCTTGCCATTGATGGAGGTAACTGAATACTGGGACTGTAGTGGCTGCTGGATTTATTTATCCTGTGCCAGAACAAATCTGAAAATTGGGTGACTGCAGTGTAGAACTCAGCAAATCAAGATCCTAAAGGGCTTGTTCTTGCAGAGCCTGCAGCCCAGCCAGAGCCCTCAGTTACTGATAGCCCTCACAGACTTGGTGTTATTCTGCTCCTCAGTGGAAAGTCGTTCCAGGAGCGTGTCCCTGTGAGAACGTATGTTTTTAAAGGTTATGGAAAAGGGGCCATCAAATCATATCAACAGTCCTGCGTAGCTGAGACAAGGCCTAAGCTATTTAAAACAGCAAAGGAAGACAGAGCTGTGCCATGTGTGGGGCTTACTTTTGCCTTTGACCTGAACCTTGCTGTGTGGTCCCTGCTTATTTTCCATTTAGTAGGTGGTATTACGAGATCAAAACTCTGGCCATCCACATCTTGTGCAGCCTGTTTTAAATGTTTTGCTTTGTTTTGCTAAGAGCTCCTGGGAAGAACATGTTGAGCAACTGAAAACAGTTGAGCTTATTGACCTTGTACCATGGGAATTAATATAATCTCATAGGCAATTGTTGAGTAACTTCTACTAATGAACAGTAATGCACTGAATTTTTAGAGCTGAATTCACTAAAAGCATCTGTGCATCTAGAGGCCCTGCATTAGGAAGCCCTGATCTTGTTAGATGACTGGTTAAACTTGTGCATGAACATGTGCAAGGAACAATTGATATTGCAAAAGCAAAGTATCAAGCCTCCTGGCATGTTCAAATTTGTAATACTTAAGCTTTCTGAATGGAAGGGTGAGTGAGGTTTTGTGTATGACAGTATCAATTTACTATAGTGGATACTTGAATGACTGACAGAAGAGGAGGGCTGCAACATTCTTCTGAGTACATTGCTATGTTAGAAACCTTAGAAGGTTTTAATATGACATTGGGAGAGGTTGCTTTTTTTAAATAGATGGAATTTACTTTCTACAGCATTAAAAAAGTCCTCATGATATATTGTTTCTACTAACACAATAACAAAGTAATCATAAAGAATTCATACTGGAATAATAAAACAAGTTTGAAATTGACGTAAGCAATATTTTTGGTAGCAAACAGTGTCTGGTTACTCTAAAATACTCTGAACTATTGTACGAAATTATAAATCTCTGCTGAGGAGAGCCCCTGTTGTCAGCTGACACATGTTTTTAGTAATTGAATAGCTTGTTTAATAAATACACTTTATTTTTATACAGTCTGCCTTGGCTGTTCCGAGATAGATGACTTTGGGCTGTTTTTCTCCCATGTGGAGTTCTGGGAATATCTGCCTATTTTTGCAACCACTGTTTACTGGTGCAGGTATATTCATTTCCTTGAGGCAGCATTAGCAGTTGGACCTCAAACTTTGAGAGAGCCTTTAGTTTGCCTGATTTATGTCTTATATAAAATTATATAAATTATCATAATGTTTTACAGGTGTCTTCCACTCACTAATGAACATTGTAAATAAAGCTAAAAGAACACAATGTTCTGTAATGGAGGACAGTGAGGAGGAAGGTAATGGAGCTGAATGTCTATTCCAAAGCATGCACTTCTACTCATTTATTTCAAACAGAACTGCTGACTTTAGTGCCCTAAGCTGGTAGATGTCTAAGAGAGATTATGTCAATTCTATTCTACAATTATAATTTATATTAATAGCTTGTTCATTAGCTTATTTCATTGATTTATAGCTAAGGACTTCCTGCAATTTTGTTAAAAGAACTAGAAAATATGCCTGCAACTGCAGATAATTGCCAGGTTTGTATCCAAACTGAAAATCCTATGTTTATAAGCTTTTTTAGGCACTTTCAGGCAAGGATAAAGAGTAGTTGTCTAAGTTATTTGCCAAAGAATTCCTGAATGATCATACATAGGAAAGTGTTTCGCATTAGCAGAAATTTTCCCCTTGTACGTGATGGAAAGTGCTTCCTATTTACTCTGTCGAGTGTGTCTAAGAGTGATGGTCCTTGTTTTTACAATAACTATTGAATGAGTTTCTTCTCTTAAATACCTATTGCTCTAGAAATGTTCAAACCAA
The DNA here is from genome assembly GCA_013400975.1 of Atrichornis clamosus. NCBI lineage: Eukaryota > Metazoa > Chordata > Aves > Passeriformes > Menuridae > Atrichornis > Atrichornis clamosus. The sequence continues at coordinate 51,349 of WBMZ01001002.1, forward strand.
TACAAGTGTCCAGCCTGGTGGTGCAGAGGACTTTGCCAGGCAGCCTTTCAGCTCTTTCCCATAGTCTTAAACTGGAGATCAGCCTTAAACTGGTTCTTAACACGTATTATCCCCTCTTAAAGAGAATAAATCCTCTCCTTTTAGCACAAGTCCTGTCATGCTGGCATCACATTGCATTTATGGCCTGCAGTACAGTTTTTATGCAGCTGGAATCTGTGACTTGGAAACTTTCACGGAAACCCCAGGTGTTACTACACGTCATTAAGCTGTACCCTGGCATATTGTCTTATGAGGAAAGATGTAGTCTCTCTACCCTTTATCTCCTTCAGTTACTCTCTATTTCTATCTCCATTTTATTTGGATTTTCTTTAATATTAACTCTCTTGGAAGAGATGCTTGTGCATGCACCTATATTCTGCCTGACATATAAAATAAGTGTCTCTTTTGATTGATGGCACCTAATCAAATCAAAAGTGTTTCTCTACAGTTTGAATAATTTGTGAATCACAACTGCTCCTTGGCGGAGCTCAGAGAGGGTCTCATCTTGATCCAGTCACTCTGGCTGAAGTTCTCTCATCAGCTGTTCTGGGATCCTTAAAAGGCCTTCCTGTGAAGACCTGAGCAAGGTTCACACTTGAATGAGCATTCAGATAATCACAGAATGGCCTGGGTTGGAAGTGACCTTAAAGGTCATCTCATTCCAACCCCTCTGCCATGGGCAGGGACACCTTCCACTACCCCAGGTTGCTCCCAGCCCTGTCCAACTTGGCCTTGGACACTTTCAGGGATGGGGCAGCCACAGCTGCTCTGGGAAACCTGTTAGCAACCATTTCTTTAGGGAGGGAAAGTTGATCTGTAATGCTCAGATCTTCCATGGGAATCTGGCAAGTGTCCTTGTCCTGTCAGGCTTCTGACACCTTCTCTTGCCTTATCCTATCACTTTTTGAAGGGTGGAGTAAATGCCTACAGCTGTTTGTAGCCAAAATATGAACATCCATAATGCTTTTGTTTTAAAAAATCAATTATTAAAAAAATATTAACTGGATCTTAGTGAGGAGATGGCATGAAATCAGTGCTTTGAGTGATTAGATGAAACTTTAACAGAGTTGAGCTGATAGTAGTAGCTCCCTTTAAAAATGTCAGTTTTAATGCAAGACAGCTGTCCAGAACTCCCTTCACATCTTTGCCAAACACTTGGCTTAATGCTGAAACCTCTAAATAAGTCTGTGTATTGTGAAAGCAGCCCCAGAATGGGGACTGGGTAGTTGTTTAGAACTGCTAATGGGTGAACTAGATATTGGGTTTACCTGTGGTGAAGTGTTTGAGGGGAGAGGTACTTTTTAGAAAGACAGAACAGTGGCTTTATGAAGCAGTTGCACATCTAACAGATGTGTTTTCCATGCTCACATTTCTCCTCTTCTCAGGTTCCTGTGCCTTCTGATTTTGGGAGGGAACTGCTCAAGTGGGAAGCATACATTCCCCTTTCTGTCCTAAGCACAAGGCACTAGAAGCAGTATGAATCCATAATACACAGTGTTGCTAAGGCAAAGCATTCCTGAAACAGGAGTAATGAAATATTGCCTTACATATGTGTGCTCCAATGGAATGTGCTCAAGGAAAACAGCACCAGGATTTGTAGTTAGTATGGTAAGAAACATTTTTTATTTTTTAAATGCTCACTGTGTTTGTGGCTTTATCATAAATAATGATACAAGGTTCTTATAAAGAGTGACTTCTTTTTTCTTCCGTCTGTTAGGGGTAAGTGGTAAGAAGGATGTTGAAGCATGGGTTTAGATCAGACTTAGTTTCTACTTCTCTGAAATAAGATTGTGGGTTTGTAAATGCTAATTATTAACTGTGGTGCTGACTTGAAAAATAAGGGATCTCTTGGCACGTTGCTTAAGAAAAAGTGCTTTAGGGGGTCTGGATGTGATAGTGGTAGTATGAGATTTGAAGTATATTTTCTTCTGTACGGCATCACCACAGATTTTATCTTCATATCAAATATCTCAAATTTACAGGCCACTCTACAGGAGCATAGTTAGGGAGAATATAGGATCATTAACTTTACTGCCCAGTTTGGGTAGGCGTTTGAATGGCACAGCTTCTAAAAGTACTCTGATTCTTTCATCTCAAAATTCATCCTATTACACGATGATTCTGCTGGTTGTTACTGAAGGTCAGCATTATGCAGTCAGGGAATATGGGGGTAAACTATTAAACTGTGGTACTGACATTGACTTTTGCTGTATTTCTGAAGGCTATTTGGCTTTCTTTTTCTATGTTAGTAATTCTTTTAATGGGGTTAAAGCAAAGGTCTTTTTTGCCCTGTAAAATCTAGTATTTGAGGAAATATAAGATATTAGAAATATTAATTTACAGGAGGGTAACATCTAAATGGAAATTGTATGTATTAGCTTAATATATAAATGAAAAATGTGCGTTCCAAAAAGCCAAATAAGTAAGTTGTAATGAAAGTATTAATTCCTAGTTATTAATCACTAAAGTTTTCTTGAGCAAGTATTAATTATGCTGCGTCACAGTATTGCTGCTGGAGAAATGAGGAGAAGTTGCTTTTATTGTTCTTGCAAAATACTAAATTATTCTGTCACTTCTTGAATCTGAGCATCTTCTCGTGAGGCTTCTTCACTTTCTTTATGCAAAAAAAATAGGCCTTTTACTGACTTGTGAGTCCCTGGTTCAGTCTGTTCCTTGTTTCACCCTGGAGAACAGAAGGAAGATAAAAGAAGATAAAGCTGACAGAAGAAGAATAATATGGTAACTAGATGTTCTTGGTAGACTAAATAGGATATAAATCTGGGTAAAATAGTATCTTTTAGAATAGCAGGCCAGTTTGATTTTCCACAAATTAGAAACAAATGGGTTAAGGTGTTCTGTGAAGAGTGTTTCTGAAAGAAAAATATTTTCATTGGTCTTTATGTCTAAACAGCTTTTGGAAATAACACAGGGTCAAGAATTAAGAGGCAAGTCCATACTTGTGTCCATGACTTGCTCCCTCTGTCCCTCTGGAAATTTTCCATCCTTTGGCAACCTGTCAGCTGGAGATTTTTTCCATTCTTAACAGAGACTGTAACTCTGTAATAGTTCCTGCAAATGTAATTGTGAGGAGAGACTATTAATTTCAATGTGCTCCCCTGATTCTGATAGAAACCTTTGTGTTCATTGCAGTACACGTGCAATGAACCTGGCGTAGGAATCACTGCTCAAGGGGGTCTCTGCACGTGTGGCTGCTCTGGTGCATCCAGGCTTGTTAAATTCCCTGCTGCTGCACAGGGAGTTTGGGGCAAGGCTTGGCTGGGTGTGGAAATGTGTGAGATTCTCATCACAACTGTGTCCACAGCGCTGCCATGCCAGAAGTCTCATCGTCTTCACGGTTCTCCTGGACAAGGATTTGAGACAGAAAAGTGTTCATGCACAGGAAAACCTGGCTGTGTGGGGTTCCCGCTGCGATCACAGCAGCACAGTGGTTAAATCCAGAGCCTCGTTGGTCACTTGGGTAGGAATGTTCATCTTTTATACGAAAAGCTGCAGCAAGTCTGTCTGTTGGCAGCATGTTCCATTGAGCCAATCTTTTACTGGCTCACAAAGGCTTTGAGAAACATCCCAACGTGCTTCAAAATATTGATTAGCTTTGGAAGTCTCTTCAATATCATTAAAGCCTTTCCATGTATTTCATACGTAACACTGTCTTGCATCTCATGTGATTCACTGAGCATGGAGGGTAAATCTTGGACTTATCTTAGCAGATAATTTAGACAGTGGTATGTGATACGTGGCATTTGGAATTAGAGTAAGATTTTCATTTACTCCAGGACTTTTCCATATGTTTCCTATTAGCAGCTTTGTTCTCAAATCTCTAGTCTCCCCAGAAAGGAGGGAGAGTCCCAATACAAGCCCAAAAAAAAAGTAAAATTCTAAACATAGAGAATGAGAAAAAAATAGCCTTCAGAATAGATTTCATTATTTTTAGCTTACCATGGCTTTTATTATCATGCTGCTGTTAATTTCTGATCAAAATGAAATGAAAATATTAATGTTTCTTTTTCCTGTTGTGGTGTACCATAGTTTTTGTGGATAAATAGTGCAATTTTTTAACTGGGAATTTCATGAATATGGAATTAATATATTCAAGAGATAACAGCAATTGCTTTTTAGGACATTTGTAAATGTTTTTTGAAATTACATTAAATTATCTAAAAATTGCTTAACAGTGAAGGCATATCAGATTTCTTCTGCACAACCTGACTTAGGTAGCTGAAATATTTTGCCTCTTTAGCAAACAGATATGAAGGGTTAAAAATTTGCATATCTTACTTTGTATTTTCCAACTGGTGTGGTCGGAGTAATTTCACTCACTTTTGGGATATGCAGGTGCAGGAATTCCTTATGATATATTCATATGAAACATTTTGGAAATTTCCACTATATTTAAAATAGCCAAACTTTCCCTTCTTGGTTTTTTTAAAGTAAAGGACCTTTTATCTTTGTCATTTATTTCACTCAATATCTCTTAACCCTTTATTTCCAATTATGACTAAATTAGACACTGGATAGAAGGAAATATTTATGTAGTTGTTATTAACTTGTGAAAAATAGCATCAGGAAAGTGCTCCAGAGAGGTCCTTCAGCTGGGGAAGGGGCAGTTCCCAATCCCCCTGCTGAGGAGCAGCCGGATGGCAGGAGGGAACAGAGCTGTGAGTAACTCCCTGGTGCACATCTGGCTCTGGCCCTTGGCAGCACAGAGGTGGTTTGGTGTGAGGTAGAGAGCAGCTGGAAGAACCTGAGGCTTGTATGACTCAAATCCATAGGAATCTAGTCTTCTGTGGCTTCTTTGCTCATGGAATAACTTCGTGACAGCAACACTGGGAATGATGTTGTCCTTATCCTTCTAAAGCAGCCCAGGATACTCTGAGCCATCTTGCCCCAAGGAACTTGTTTATCAGGACCCCCAGATCCTTTCCTGCAATGCCTCTTTCCAGGTCAGTCATCATTTACCAATGCATGGGGTTATTCCTCCCAAGGTACAAGATTTTGTACTGCCTTTGCTGAGCTGCCTGAGCTCCTGTTGGCCACTTCTCCGGCAGCATTACCCCAGAGGGTCATAAATCAGTCACCACTTCCACTTCTGTGTCATCAGTGAACTTGCTGAGGGTGAGCTGCCCTGTCACCCAGCTCACTAATGAAGATGGGGAACAGAGCTGGAGCCAGCACTGACCCCTGGGGTGCACCATTAGTTACTGGCCTCCAACTAGAATTCTCTAGATGGCCTTTTGGTGCTCCTGCCATCCAGCCACTTTCTAGATGGCCTCTTTGTGCTCCTGCTTTCCAGCCACTTTTCAGTCCACCTCACTGTCTGCTCACCCAGCCCAAACTTCATTGTGCTTTTAGGATTTTGCAACTCTTTGTTCTTAAGGTCATGCAGTGCTGTCCAAATAGCTGTGCTTTCTCTGTCCATGTGTCCTCTTCTCCTTCCTGACACTTCTGAGCATACTGGACACTTCTAGTCACTCTGTCAGGCTGAATTCCTGCAGGATTTATCCTGAGCAGAGCAGGAAGACACTATACTGGAAAAAGAAAATAAAATCAACACCTCTTCACCACCTTTAACTCAGTTTATCAGCAGGAGAAAGCGCCTAGATGATATGAAAGAAATCTGGCTTTATTGAAGGTATGTTTTGATTTACATTGTTTATATTTGCCACAGCTGATGGTGCAAGTTAAAATAATGATTTAGTAGTGTCTTATCTTTAAACTTTTTGTATCTTAAGTTTGCTGTTCTATGTGTACTAATGCTGCAGTATTCTTTGTATTGCTGTGCTTGAAGCACTGCATTAACTAGGTTGATACTGGGGAAAGAGGCAGGGAGAAGACTTTGAAAGATGAGGATATTTCATCCTTTGGTAATTTAATGGTGTAGAGCAGGACATAAACTCAGAGTTTAGAAGTACTCAAATAGTACTTTAGTACACAAATAGGCCACTCTGCCTTATCAGTGTTTGCGACATTTATTGGACTCTTCCTGTGTTGTAACACTCTTTGTTATTTATTCTTTGGAAGGACTTTTCCTTCTATTGGTAGCAACAGGCTGCCATCCTCTGGTGAAATTTGTTAACTGTTGTGCAGGGACCTGGCAGATTTTCAGAAGAGAGAAGCCCTTTAAAGTTTGGAAAGCTTAGATGGAATAAATATTAATTTCTTTTATTAGACAAGTGTAGTTACTTATAGAAGGAATAAGGAATAAGAGAAGACTCTAAGAAGGATTTATATCAAGTCTCTTTTTCCTTCTTTCCTTTTCATATAACGTTTTTGGAGAACGTAAAGGTGGAATTGATTTCTTGACAGATTTTCTCCCTGTCTGCCAATACTGAACTGCCTTGTTCTGTGGGAAAACCATTGAACATCAGTGTGTTATCATTAGTTAGCTACTATTCTATTAATTGCATTGCTGTCCATGTTCAGAAATTGATGTTGAAACTGTGTAAGGTGCATTTTATATTGTAAAGTTTGCATGTCACTGACACATCCACTGGGTCTATGTTCAAGTATGCCAAAGATGCAAGGTGTGTGAATTATTAGCTATTATTACCCACAAATACCAGCTGAAGAATGATATTTTAAAATAGTGGAGGGTCATTGAACATATTTTTTTCTCATAAGTGACAGGCATCCTACCAGTTTGTGAAGTGATATAGGAAACTACTGGTTTTCTCTAAAAATAACTCCTATGGGAGAAAGTTAAAATGAACCATTTGATACTTCCCTGCTGTAAGGCAAAATGGTCTGTGTAGTTTAAGTCACAGATGAAGTTTTTTAAACTTCTAAGCTGGCTGAATTTGCCCTGAGGGTGGTGCAAGGATAAGCAGTTGATAAAATCTATTGGAGAATATTTATTTAGAGTGAGGGTGGAGGCAGCATCTTCAAAGTAGTTGTTGCAGTTTCTTTTCTGAATGTTCTGTGTATCCATGGATGCAGACTGTAGAAAGTGTTTCTCAGCCTGTATGTGTGGCCAAGAGGAAAGAGTGAGAAGGCAAGAGATTTTTTAAGGCTTTGGAAGGATAAGATCAAGACTATATGATCTAGGTCTTCTACCTCTTAGGACTTTACTACATTTTTACAAAGCTTTCCCATTATAACAGGACTTCAACAGTGGACCTAAAATTTGGTGAAACTCTTACACAAGTACCTGGAAAGAATTTGTAGGTTTAGAGAGCACTGGGTTGCAGCGTTCCTGCTGTCCATTGCATAAACCCCAATTAGATAAGGAATTGTTTGCATTCTCTGTTGTGTTTCCTTTTAATCCTTACCACTGAAGTAGTGTAGAATAATGTACTACTCAATGCTCTGAGTTTATTCTTTCAGTTAAGCTACAGAATTTGAATCAGCTTTTCTGTTTGTGTTGTCAGTGTAGAAGTGGTGTAACTAGTACAGCATGAGTGTTTATGAATACATATAAACTAGTGATTCATGCAAATGTAATGATTTTTCTGTTGTCTATTCTATTTGCTAGCATTGGATGGGGTTATGAGTTGTTTATGGTACTATAAGGCAGCAGAGCCTGTCCTTAAGGGAATGTCGGTATTTGCTAGGAAATGCCCTCCTTAGAAACATCTTCAGAAGCCAGGAATAGAAAGATGCTTGGTGATCAACAGATTTGTTTTGTGTTCTATTTAGTGTTTTGGTTTTATTCTGCCTTGAAGTGTTTTACAGAAGTGTTTTCATCTGTTTTACAGCAGATGGAAAAAAACCCAGATACTAGACTTGATGCTTATTACATAGTGTGCTTAGGAAGGTGGTGGAAAGGCTGAGAAATTGGGAATTGATTGGTTTCTGTGTAGTATTTTCTTCTATGAGTCTGTGCCATTTCCCAAAGCTGCTTCAAAGTATTGTATTTTTAACTTTGTGCAAAACAGCAGTGATAAATGACCTGTGAGCTGTGTAGATTTGGAAAAAGGAACACTAGAGGAAGTATCCAGAGAAGAGTCAGAAAGATACTTGGTTAGAATCTCAGAATGTTTTGATGTGAGCTATCATGTAATCAATTATACAAACGCAAGTATTCTATAAGTTTATTTAATTTACTTTGAATCCCAATAGCAAATATACACTAAATAGATATCTAAAATATCCATTTTATACAGTACTGTCAGTATTGAGAATTGTGTGCTGCCCTGCATAGGGAGGTCAGGGCAGTTGAGTTCCAGCTGCTTGTTTTTGGCAATTGTAAGGTACTTCCATTGAGGAGGGATTCTTAACCCGTGTGATGACAAAACATAGAAGAGGAAAAAATAAGGTGAAAAACACGATTACAGTTGTTATAGATAAAAGAAAATGTTTGTGCTGGCCTAAAGGGAGTTTAATAGTCATTCCTATTAAGCTTGAAGCATATGATAAATCTTGAATCCTACTTTTTAATGTTCAGACTGCATCCAGTTCTACTGATAGCAAAACACTGAAAGACATTTTCCTCTTAAAATTGCAAGAAAAAATTACCAACAACTTTTAAAGGCCTTTTGCCTGTTCTTAATATGAAACTTGCCTTTATCTCACTTTAAAGATTATAAAAATATATTCTAGCTTAGAGACAATGACCTGACACTATCAAAGCTTTTTGTTGCATCTTTTTGCTCATCATCAAAATGGCACAAGAAGTTGCCTTTGAAGTCTGGTAATATTTGCATTTGCAACTTTTCTTGCAACACTTTCTGAGAGAGAAAAAGGTCTTTACTGTGGAAAAAGTAACTTCCACGTGATTTTTAGAACTTATTTGAAAGAAAGAATATATCCAAACTATGTGATTTAAGGAAAGAATTTAACATCTATAATAGGAAACATCAAATACAGTTTCCAGTTCCACTTGTAAGAGTCCTTCTGTAAGATATAAAGACTTTTGTTTAAATTATTCAAACGTAGGTTGGACATTGTCAAATAATGCAATGGATCCTACTTAACATATTGTTTCTAATTAATTACCTCTGAAATAGCAAATACTTTGTAAACGGTTAAATAGCATAAAATTAGCATTTTTCTGCGAATTTCAAGTATTGTAAAACTGATTTGGACAAGTTGCTTTTTGAAACGACCAACTTGGGTCTCACTGGAGGAAATTCCCAAGCTGAACGCTGTTTCTGGCTAAAATGCACCGGAAGGTTGAAGGCTGAACCTCCCAGTACTTGACAGGGTTGTTGAAGAGGCTGATGCCGCTGTACAAGGCTTTCTTCTTTCTGCGTCCCGTTGGACAGAAATCATTCACTCCCAGTTTTGCAATGTGGTTGGAGTGAAGGAAGACTACCTGCAGCAATAGGAGCAGCAAAACACAAGAGTTAGTGTGAAAATGGGGAAAACATGGAAGCATTCATATATAGGTGACTGAGGTTTGCTGTAAGATCAGTTCCGTGCAGACATTGACAGTAACCAGAGTTTAAAATTTGTGCTGAATCTTTAAAGAAAGAGTTCCTCCCACCAGTCTCTCGCACAAAGAAAAGTCATATGGTATTTTATCAGTGTGTTCTCAGAATAATTGGACTCTATTCTTAGGGAACTTTGTCTTGAAATGCAGTTTTAAATTATCTTACAGTAAGAATTACAATGATGCAGAATTATATTCTCCCATAATGCAAATTTTCAGAAATTCAGTACATTTTATAAAGTAGTCTCTAGAACTGTGAGATTGGTCAGTATGGTTATGGGAACAGATCAGTCCAATGCTGATGTAGCTTAAATTGGTAAATAAAGGCCTTGTGATAGTCAAGTTTAGAATTTGGTAAGTAAAAGAAGGTACATTGACAAAAGAATTGTTTGTTTGTTTGTATGGCTAATTTTACATGACACTGTAAGTGGATGTTTGGATTTGGTTGTTAGTTTATATATCTATCTCTACCTATATCTACCTCAAAATAATTTCCTTTACTTGGAAGTGAAATAAGAAGCAGAAACAAATGAAATTCAGGGAGAAAAGCTTTTTCTTAGTAACTTATCCTGTGCTCTGTCATTTGTGCATCTCTTTGTTTCCCCGGGCTTTGTTCTGCTCAGGATTTCAAGGTGTATGTCGTCTTGCAAAACAGATATAATTTTAATTGCTATTCCAGAATTCAGGAAATAACTGTGTTTTGAAAGCATTTAATTGCCAAATCTACCTAGTTCTAAATAGAAATGGTAAAATCTTATCCTTTCGGCATCATAAATAATTTTCGTTGGATTTAAGACTTTTAAACGTGGGAATGGAAAAATTTTCACTCTGGGTTGCTAATATGGAAACTATAGTAAACCTGTACCAAACTTTCTGGAACCATTTTCTGCGTATAGTATTTTGTTGCCCTTCCCCCCCCCCCCCCCCCCCCCTAGGAAGTGTTCCTGCTGTTTGATTTTGTTTCTTTAATAAGCTTTTATGATTTCAGGCTCTCCTAGTTAGGAGAGTCATGACAAAATACATGTGGCAGTTAATTATGCCTTTTGGTTGTGACCTAATCAGTGTGAGTGGGAAAGTCAAACAACTCAGAACTCCCAGAGCTGTATGTTAAGTTCAGTATCTGACCTGCAGATATTTCAGTTCGGGTAATCCAGGAGGAACCTTCTTCAGCTTATTTTTTTCCAGGTGGATTTCACGTATACTTGGTATGTTGGCAAAACTTCCATTTTCCACTTCTTTGATTTTATTATTCCCAAGGCCTAGCCTAGAAATAGTACAAGGAACATTTAATTAAAGACTAATTGAGATTCACAACAACATTGAAAAGCATACTTCTTTTTTTCTAAGATTGAAATACACAAGAGTAAAGATGGGAAGAAAAAACTGGGGGAAGATGATGAAATCTTACCTTTAATAGGAAAAAATCACCATTGATCTAGCATATTTTTACTTCTTAATTTTCTCTCTCTAAAGGAGATTGTCTCACAGCTATTATCACTGTCTGATGTGAGCAATTGTTGAATGTTGCATGCAGTTTTTCTAATTACAGTAGCAAGAGTTTAAGTTATAAACATATAGCTGCTTGTGAAATAAATCATATCCTCATATTAAATAGTACAGTTATAAATTATAGTCACAGTAAAAAAAAAGTGCTGTTCTAATAAATAGCTGAAGAAGGGCTAGTATTATAAAGAAAGATAGATATGTTGCTTATTTATAAAATATAAAGTTTTTGAGTAAGCAGGGCTACTTTCTTTCCTACTCCTCCATTTTCCTTAGTTAGATTTTTTGCCATAAGGCTTCAGCCTGCATTGCTTGCAAGGTGATTCAGAAGGTGGAGACTTTGGTCATTTGGAATTGCTCTTTGTGCCCATCCTGTCATCCCCTTTTTCTACCTTCTTTCCTGTTTTCTTCAGAAACTGAAGTTGGTATCTAAAGGCAGTTCTGTAGTTTCTCTTTGATAGTAGTTTTTATTACCAAATCCAAAATTCAGTGCTGCTCAGCCATAATTTCAGAGTTCTTAATTGAGCTTTACAGAGAGAACTTCCCTATGTCCTACATTAGTGATACATTCCTCAGAAACACACATTTTTCTTTAAACCCTATCACATTTTAAAGCAGTTATCAAGTTGTTTCCTTTACCAACTGCTGTATTTATGAGAATGAATTTATAAGAATTACAAGAACTTATGCTGGTTATATTTTGTTCTTATCCTACTCTTCTACTGCAGACTGCTTGCAAAACATGTAAGAACACGGCTAATGTGTTTTGGGTTTGTTTGCGTTATAAAGTTTGGTCTTATTTAGAGCAATTCTTACTAAAACACTTAAAATTTTTAATTCTCTTTTCCCTCGTTAACAAGAGAAGCATCAAATGAGATCCTACTAGGCATGACATTTTAACAAATAAAAGGATTCTGCTTGGAAATTTTACCTTTGCAGGTCTTTGTAACGGTTAAAATCCTCAAGTTCAATTCCTGTGATCTTATTGTCATCTAAATGAAGCTCTAGTAGACTGGAAGGCAGATCTGATGGCAAACAAAGGCACAGTGTGAGAAAAATGAGACAGTTTATTTTTTTGTTAGAACTTTTATTATTTTCCCTACAGCTTCTTTCCTTTGTGTTTAGAATTGGGTAAGGAATCGTGGGGAGGTTGTCTGCATCAAAGAAAGGGGTATTTGCTCTAAGTATGGTAATGAAAAAAATCATCAATATAATTTGGTTTAAAATAATAACTTTTTTTAAAAATTAAATGTGAAAGTACATACGCTAATTATGAGATTTAAGAGTTCCAAAATTTAGCATTTTTTCTGGCTTCCTTTGTAAGGACTCTTATGTGCTTTTGGTTACTTTGTCCAAGATGTAAATCTTAAGTTATGTGCAATTATCTGAGAGTCTGTAGTGGAACCAGGGACAGTGTTTTGAAGATCTGTAATTTTTTCCTGTGTATTTGGGAGGAAAGCTTTCAGAGTACTCTAAGCAAAATGAGATACTTCATAGACCTTTCCCATGCCAGAATCTTTTCTGTTGTTTCCAAAAATTCCAAATTCAGAACTGCCAATGAATGGACCAGGAGGTGACGAATCTTTCCACAATATCCTCTTAGTGAAGGCAAGGAAAGATCATCCCCGGTTTGAATTTGTTTGCTGGTGTTAGGCTCAGTTTTACCAGGCCCTGTCTAGATGGCACCCGACACCAAGCAATTCCCATTGCTCTCCTGGGTGGGAGAGCACTGCTCCCATTGCCTACAGAACTGAAGGAATGTGGCTGCTTCCCAGCCTGCCTTTATTGCAGTTGGCACGTGTGGTGTGTGTGTGTTTGTTTGGGCTGTTTTCCAGTTTGCATTCCAGTTCACAGTTCTGGGCATCTGTGACAGTATCAGAGGGAAGGCCACCCACCTGTCCATGGCACATTTTAAGTGCCTTTTATAAGCTATGTTTTTTAAAACCTTAGTGCCATTATAACACTTGCAGAAAGAAGCCTCTACAGACTTAGTTTCCATTTGTGGTGAATGAGTTCACCATGAAATCCTGTTTGGTTTTGGTTTGTTTATGTAGCTGACACCACAGATTGGACCTCATGCTGTGTTTCTTTATAGGAGATTTCTCTATAACAAAGACAAAACTGGAATAATTTTATGTTAGGTGTTTTTGTGCTAAGTGACAGGAGAAGGTATTACACTGATACGAAGAATGTTTTGGGGGTTTTTGTGTTAGGGAGTGCTACCACAGGCAGCCAGAAGATTTCTGATCTTACAAGATCACTTGGGGTGAGTTGGTTTTGATTGTTGTTGGGGTTTTTTTTTTTTTTAGTGTTCTCTTCTACAAGAATGCTTCTGCATATATATGTGTGTATATATATATATATATAGATATATGCACACATATGTATTTTAATATATATATATACACACACGGAGGAAGAGATGAAATTTACTAAGAAAGAAGTTCTATATCTGAATGATCAGAAATAAATATAGGAGCCAGCATTTAATTTCCCTGTGAGTTAAAGCATAGAACATACAGTGTTTTGCTTTTACTCCCTTTTTCTCTTAGCTGGTAGTTTTGAACACTTGAAAATCGTAAGAATTTAGTTAAATACCACACTGATCTGCAGAAAAGGCAGGTGGAGTCTTGTACTGAGTTCCTTCATGCTGCTTTTTTGTGTGTGGAGGTCAGTGGTTTGTCAAGTTAGTGTTTTAAATTATTGCTACCTCCAAATCACAAGTTATTTTTTTATCTGAAAGAGTGATTTGATTTTGTGGTATGTTATGGTGAATTTAATTAAATATTAAAATTAAATTTTACTGTGCAAAACCCCATTGAAAGATTATAAAATATTTTCATTAAGGTGTTTATATTTACTGTACCTCATATTTGAGCTACAGTGTGACTTGAAATATTAAAAATTAAAGTTAAAAATTTTGGAGTTACGTTTTAAATTCATAAAGGAAGTGGGAATTCTGTATCCCTTATGACCCAGATCAAATATTAGGGGGTTTATCCTTTCTCTGTGAGGATTTTTGAGAGGCTGATGTGTGTAAGATGTGAAGTGACATCATACTATTAATTTCTTTGCATTGTTCCTCCTGAGAGGAGTCTCTGAATGATTCTGAGAGGACTGGGTCTGCTGACCGGAACAAGATGGGAGAGAGAGAGTGTGTGCACTGAGTATGTTTGTGCACGCACTCTTCTGGGATGTGGAATTGGATTCTGAGTTCAGAAAGAAAAGTAAGGTTGGAGGTGATTTGGTAGTAATGAAAATGCAAAACAATTTATGAATTTAGTAATCATTCAGATGTTAAAGCATTTTATTAAGGAGTATACCGGTATAAAAGGTAAAGCCTACCTTTAGGAATTGAAGTTAACTTTGCTTCTGCAATTCTTATGTGATAAATATTTACTCCTTCGAAAGCCCCTGGCTCTATTCCATCATTGTTAAGAGGATTTGCACTCATTTCTGCTCAAAGGGAAAAAAGAAAAGCATTTATGGCATAGGAATTTTGTGTAGGTTACACTAAGTTAATGCACTCGTTACCATTCAGCTTTGATTGCCGGTTCTGAGGGGTGACAGTCACAGCTCTCAGTGAATTAAGGCTGTGTTACTTGGCTTGCAGCATGACCCAAAAAACTTGACCTATGTAGCAGCTTCACGTAGAAACTAATCTGTGGAAGGTGTTCCCACAGCATGGATTTCTCTTGAAGAGGAAAATGCACACTGGGGAAATGTTTGAATGGAGATGATGTATAGCATGTTACACTTTTGGTAAAGACATTTTCTGTCCTACTTAATTGAACTTACCTAAAACATGTAGAGACTTCATTCCTTTAAACACATCCTTGGGAATTTTCTTAACCTTATTAGCATGAATTCTGAGCTCTGCCAAAGTTCTGGGTAGATTTGTTGGAATCTCAGTGAGCTGATTGTGGGACAGATACAGTCGTCGTAGCCTCTTTGTTGGCTGAAAGGCTTTGGGATGGATCTTGTATATTTTGTTGTTGTTCAAAGCCAGTGCCTGTGGGACATGGGAAGAGTAATAGAAAACTTTATTTATGTGGGCATGTTATGATTAGAAATTTGAAGTCATGGATTTGACATGTAGTTTAGCAATTATTTAAAATATTTTCTTTTTCCATCATACCAAACTTTAGCACTTTGTATATGCTTTGGGCATTTCAGTTGATTGTGAAAAACAAAGAACCTGAAAGCTGCAGCATCAACCAGAAGGTAGAGGAAAATTAGTCACAGCTGACAAGGTGCCAATGGATGATAAGAATTGGCAAAACAATATGTTAGTATTCAAATATTTACTTGTATTCAATTATATACTTCATTGTTATTGTTCCTTAATGCAGACAAATTCTCAAAACTCAGAATCTCATCTTTTATTTCGACATAATACTGCAAAGGAAAGTAAAGTTTTTAATCTGAGTTTCTTAGATGTTAATGTCTGTAAATGTCACATTAATTTATATCTTGCCTTAATTTTTCAACTCCCGTGAATTTTAGTCTCTTCTATACAGTACACTGGTCTTTTGGGGGGTAATTTTGTGTTCCTTATTGCTATGTGTTTTTGGAGAACTTGTAATGAATTACTACAGGCAACAAAACACCGGTTATCTGAAATGATTTTGCATGTCAAATCACATCTCTGCATTTCCATGCTTAAAACTAGTCATTTTTGTTCCTTTTTTACTGCTGGAGTCATCTCCTCTCAGGAATTGTGGAAAAAAAAAGTAGAACAAACCAGAATTAATAATTTTTTCCCAGAAAAAAAATGAGGTTAGCTTAAGGAAATAAACAGGAAATGCTCCTTCCTAATCCAAGCTGCCATCTGTGCCTTTGCTAAGCAGACTCCAGGACTCAGCCAAGTTGTACAAAGTAAACTTTGCTCTCAGTGAAAATGTTGTTTGGCCTTGCCACAAATGAACTGAGGAGAAGCAGCAAAGCAGCTCTGTGTCTTCAGCTATCACATAATTAAGTGGTGACTCTGGTAATAATGTGGTGATTGGTGATGGATTCCAGTGACTTTCTCAGTTGTTGGAGATTGGAGTCTCTTAGATCTTTTATACAGAATATAAACCACAGTTCGTGCGTTTACCCTTCGTTTGCTGGTAGGGCCATTCTGCACCCAGACAGGAGAAAAGGGAAAGGAAATGCTTTGTTGCCAACTATGAATTTATATGGTTCCTATTTTTTCCTGTCCTGTCTTAAACCATAATAATTAACAAGCTCATTCATAAACACTTAGATCTGGTAAATTTTCAGGTCTTGCTCAGAAATCAAATATGACTGAAAGGATTTGTTTATAGAATCATAGAATCACAGAATGATTTTGGGTTGGGAGAGACCTTAAAGCCCATCCTGTTCCACCCCCTGCCCTGGGTAGGGACACCTTCCACTACCCCTGGTCACTCCAAGCCCTGTCCAAGCTGTTCTTGGACACTTCCAGGGATGGGGCAGCCACAGCGTCTCTGGGAACCTATGCCAGGTCCTCACCACCCTCACAGGGAAGGGTTTCTTCCTAATGTGTTTGGAATGTTCCTTATGTTAGTTTATTGTGTGTCTCATATCTTTCTAATGGGGACTAGAATGTAATTCATTTGCTGTAAGTTATGGAACTGATTCGGTTTTTTACAGTGAAAATTTTTAAATTGTCAGTATTTGTTGGTACATCTTATAGAAATAAATATTCTAAAGTAAATTTAATCTATTTTGCATTCTCTGAGACCCTAAATTTCTTTCATTATAAAAAGGGATTATTGTGTACTGTGAGTATCTAGGTTTATTAGTTGCCAGTGATAGTTGTTTCAAAACTAGTCTTTATGTGCATATTTCTGTGGTAAAAAATTAGGAGTAAAGCCCCAGACTTTTCCAGTAATTCAGTGTTGGTTTGTTTTCTGTTCAGGTCAATTGAATTTGTAGCATTGGTTTTAGTGGTGTATGTGTTAGTTGTATGTTCTGTTCTTTTGAAAGTACCCTCAGAAAATATCATTCTAGTTCTGTGAAATGGAGTTCTTCCAGCTATTTTCCAGCTAAGCAGATAAAAAAGGAGCACTTGCCTTGCAGCGTTTAAGATGTAGGGAATGTTTCTGTGCACAGTAAGGACTGAAAAACCCTGAGAATCTTTTTGGTGAGATGCATGTGGTACGTTTTCTGCATGTTGTAGAAAGTAGTTCTTACAACTCAAAGATATTTGCTTCTTACTGTGTGGGAGCACTCAAATATGCAGGCATTAGACTATTCTTATCTACACTATTGGAGAAGGAAAATACCATTTGTATTTTAAAAGTATAGGAATATTTCAGATTGCTAAATAAGGTTTCAAACTTGGGAAATAGCAAGCTTACATAAAGTGATGTGAGTCCTTGGAGATCGTTTTCCTTGACCTCTCTGATTTTGTTGTTTTGAAGGTCAATCATGCGAGTGTCTGGTGGGATGTTGCGAGGAATTGCTGTTAAACCTACATAAGAATGTGACATAAACAGAAACATTAAGCTGTATATAAGTTCAGATAAATTAACTGCTAAACAGCAAAACACAGTAAGATTACTGATGATTATGGCAGGAAAGAAAATATGAACAGCCATAAAGCAAAGGGTAGAAGCAGATTTTTGATGTAAGAATGTACCACAAACGTGTGGATAGTTTTGGGAGGAACTGCTTCTGCCTCTGACTAAGGAAGCCTGAATGGAGACTGCTCATTGCAGGTTCTTTGCCTCTGTGAATAAACCTCAGAGCATGGGTTGTCCTACAGGGCTGCTTTTCAGTCCCTGGAGAAAGGATTCCTCAGGAATCTGGGGCAGTGGTTCCCTCTGGAGGGCCAGGGCTGTGGTTTAAGGGGTCTCTGCTTGGTGCTCAAGTGCTCCTTTGTACCTCTGCTCTGCCCTGTCCATCTCATTTGGTTCATGGCAGGGCTGAGAAATGTGTTCTTGGTAAATGTGGACAAAGGGTGATCTCCCACTGCCAGTACTTCATTACTAGTGCCATAAATCATTAACATAAATCAGTACCAGTACCATCAATCCCCCAACCCAGTCTGCTCCTCAGTTACAAACTTGCTGCAGTTTAGGCCATCTGAGATCCTCAATCAGCAGAAAAGGCTCAGCAGGGATAGTAACTTTCTTTTTGGTGGAAATGCTGATGCATGAAATGCTAAATGCTGTCCTGTTTATCAACAATTATTCCATAGTTAATACATTGCAGTTATCTAAAAATGAAGTCTATTAATGTGGGATTTTTTTTCTATGTGTGAACTTATGTAAAGCAGTTTGCAATCTGTAGACCAGATAGAATAACCACAGTTTGCTGCTGTCAACAAAAGTTTATTTTGATTCCTTAATAATGACACATTTTTAAAAACCCTGCAATTTACGTAGATACAATATTTCTAAAGCATGAGGAGTCCAGGATAAATTTAGGATGGTGGCAGGGCTGTGATGAGAATGAATGTCATTGTCACTGTTCTTCTGGTAAGAGTCCTTTGATTGCCTTGAATCATAGGAAAACTTCAATGAGCACTAATTCAAACTGGCACAATTAATAATGAATTAATATTTAGGGACTGGACTGTACCTACAGCACTGACTGAAGCACATTTGCCTTTAGCTAAACTGTTACCAGGCTGCTCACTTTAGTGGAAATTAGGGTGAGGGAATAGCTTGTATTCCATTTATGAGCTCACATTAAACTTTCTTGGGATTTGTTTTTCTTTGTTTTCTTGTCACTTGACCTGTTGCTTTGTAGTTATGAATTAAGTACTTTTTTACCCATAGTCTTTGTTGAGAGAGGGGACTGATAGCTCATCTAGTGCAAACAGAAGATAGAGCAAACTTTTGTACTCCTCTGTTTGGATAGAACTCCATGCAAGTCATAGAATCAGGAGAAAATACAATCTAAAACGTAAATAAAAGCATTTTCACTTTCTGTGATTGTTCTCTTAGGAGTTAAAAAGCTGTGAAGATTATTATGTAGTTACTAACCCCAGTCAGTATTCAGTTAAATAGTTTCACAGTTATTTGTCACATATTCTAAATTCCTGTCCATTCTATGTTGTTATTGATAGAGGTCATTGCTAATGGAAAGTGCCTGTAGCAGGTTTTAATCTTCTAAACTGATGCACATGAACAGGGAAAACATTTATGGTGAAAAAAGGTGCAGAACACAAATTAGATATGGTTTGCAATCCTTATGGAAAACATGATAGTTCCCTTTGAAATTGACTAATTCACAGGAATATGTTAATGTGTGCAATTTATGAGCCTGTAGAATTCATCCTTTCAAAGGCAAATCCTCCAAAGGAGGATCCAGTGGAGAACAGATAGACAAATTCATTCTTACCTAGGTCAGAGCAATGGACAACTCTCACATAGCACTGGCATCCAAAGGGGCATGTTGGGAACAGATCAAAAGGAATTAGTGGTATAATGGGTTCAGTGGTTGGAAATAGAGAATTGTCATCATCGTCATCATCGTCGTCATCTTCCATATCTTGGAGCATCATATTCTTTAGTGTAAAATAGGAAGGACCAGTGAGAGATTTGGCAGAGCACAAAGCCAAGAAGAGAAGGAGCGTGTATTCTTTCATATCTTCTTAGTCAGGTTAACTAATATTGAAAAGGAAAAGGAACAAATGAACAAAAAATCAAATACAAGAATTAGTGAATATGAAACAGCAAATAATGGTATTGAACTATTTACTTCACTCACTCCTACAGTCTCTGATTCTGAGAAATGGTTTGTTGTGGATATTGAGATTTAATTAGTATATGAAGGATGAAGAATATAAAAATAGTCTTTTAAATAAAGTTAATATTGTAAATTACATGTAGTAATATTACCTTAAATTCATTAGGCATTAATGTAATATCAAAGCATTTTAGTTGAATTTTACAAATAATACCATCATTTCCTTCAAGCTTGGAAGTGTAATTTTTGTAGTAAACTTTACCAGGACTTGGAATATTATTTATTTTATTCATTCTTAGTGAAAAAATATTTTAAATGAGATACATGGGCATATGTGCATTGCTTGTAAAATTGCGATTAGCATTGCATAAAACGCACTCAGCAGAATACACGCTTGGTATTCTACCAGCTAAACACTTTAATTAAACTCTTCCTAGTTTAGTCTGGAGTTTTCAGTCCTGGCAACAGCTTTTCTCATGTTCCAGTCATTTGTTTATTGTTGCCATTGATAGAAGTTCATCTCTGTGTGCAAACACCTTTCATAGAATCCTAGAATCACAGAATGGTTTGGGTTGGAAGGGACCTTAAAGCTCATCTTGTTCCAACTCCCTACCCTGGGCAGGGACACCTCCCACTATCCCAGGTTGCTCCAAGCCCCATCCAACCTGGCCTTGGACACTTCCAGGGATCCAGGGGCAGCCACAGCTTCTCTGGGCAGCCTGTGCCAGGGCCTCACCACCCTCACAGGGAAGAATTTCTTCCTGATATCCAATCTAAATCTACTCTGTGTTAAATTGAAGCCATTTCCCCTTATCCAGTCACTCCAGGGTCTTGGATAAAGTCCCTCTCTTTCTTTTTGGCTTCCTTTAGGTACTGGAAGACCACAATTAGGTCACCCCAAAACTTCTCTTTTCTAGGCTGAACAATCCCAATTCTCTCTTGACTTCTCTTTGAGGAGGGCTCTTTTCTCTGACAAGGACTTGTGTTTTAGGAATCCATGTCAATAGAAATCAGTAACTTTTACATCCAGAAAAAAAGCTGAAATACAGTACCTTTGTGTGTGAATTTTTGCAATAAACATCGGTGGGAGATTTTTTGTTTTGTTTTTGTTTTTTCTTGTTTCCTATAAAACTAGATACAGGGGAAAATAGAGTCAGTAGGAATTGCCACAGGATGTTTTGCAACTCTGAGAAAATGCTGTAGATTCAGCCCTCAACTCGACATCGTTTCCCTCCAAAGCCCAATTCCAGAAGTTATTTGGCCCCAAAAATGTGCTCCACAAACCAAGAGGGGCTGCAGTAAATTCTATTATGTATGTCCTGTTTATAAAATTTCTTAAATTTTATCATAGTCCCCTTTAAATTTAATCATAGACCCCTTTAGGGAAATACTAAACAGATGTCAATTCTTGTTTGATCACCTAATTAAATGCTTTCTGATCTGTTTGTCTTTATGTAGGCATTTTGTCATTGGTCCTCCATGGCAGGAAAAGGAGTGCACTGGTTTGTACAAGGGTGTTGACTTGGTTTTTTCAAAATTGAGATTTTGTTTGTACTGCTTTTCCTCTGCAAAGTCACTTTGATGTTTATTGGAGAGGGTTCATAACAGCCTTAAATGCAATGTACTGCATACATTGCTTCTCCTTTGTGTCTGCTTCAGGATGCTTAAAAAGAAAAAAGCTAACAGTGTTGAGATTACATGAAAACAATGCAGTGATTTCTTCCCCCCAAATATGTGTCTGAAATCAGAATCACAAGGTACTTTGTATCTTGTAGGTAAACAACATATACCTAAGTTTAATATTTCCCATAATAGTCTAGCTGCATGTTCATTCAAGTAGGGCATGTACTTTTACTGATTTAACAACCTCCTGAAAGAACCTTCACATGTATTTTTCCCATATATTTTCCTTTGTGTTCAAAATAATGTTGTCTTTCAAAACTCCTAGAAAGAATTTTATGGTTGTTCTTGCAGTCCCATACAATGTGTGTCCTTGAAAGACTCTTGGAATATAAACACTGCTGGGAAGAAGATGTGAAACCTCCATTTATTTGTTTGGAGAGAATTGTGGTCATCTCTGGCTGTGCACCTTTGGAATATTTGGCCTTTTTAGTCTTCTATTTCAGCATCAGAAAACAGTCAAAATCTTCCATACTTTAGTCATGCCATTAACTAGGAGACAAGTTTGAAGCCTTTCAGACTTACAAGTTCTCCTTGTTCTGGGACAAGTGGTTTAATGTCTGGGGTGTCACACGTGGGCTTTCAGGCTGTTCTTCCCTGGCTGTTTGGGTGGTAAGTAACAAAATGCCCTGTGGTTTATGCAGTGATGGTGGACCATTTCCACATGTAGGATATCATGTGTTGTAGCATGATCATGTCTTGGGATGTGTAGTTTAAGACCCTGCTGACTTCAATCTGTGAGAGGCACTGATGTACAGTTTTACTGGATCAAGATAAACTTGCATGTATGTTCCTGAAATGGTCTTTTGGATCGGGTGCTAGGAAGATGTCTTATGAAACAACTTAAACATCTGTTCCCACCCTTGCATCTGTAGCAAATGGATTGCATATTTTCTTTCACATAGCCAAAAAAATCATGATTTCAAACTGTCAAAAGATTGAGGCTGTGTTTGGAGTAGGGGCCAATATGAACTCTTGAAGTATTGCTCACAACAATTCTAGGAAAGTAGTGTTGAAATATGTCATTGATGACATATATTGCTTCTGTGAGCTAAATCTCTTGAAAACAAATCCCTTTAAGGAAGGAAACCTGAGTTGTGATTTTTTTGTTCTAAAGGAGAGAGAAAAAAATCATTGCTTCATCTTCCCATTTTTCCTTTAGGAAATCCTTATTGGCTCTGTAGTTAGGAATGATAATCAAGCTTGACTCCAGGTTTGCACTGGCCAAAGAATGAATCCTAAAGAACTGAGTTTTATAAAGGTTTGTAATTCGTTTTTTTTTTCCTGGCTGAGCTTTTGAGTTTCCCAATAAATAGATGCTGATATGACTCTGTAGAAATGCTCTGACTCTGCAGCTCTTCTCAAAGAATTTACACAAATTTTCTGCATGCTTAAACTTCAAGAGTAAGAGAATTAAAAGAAAGCCTAAAATCCAAGATCCTGGTAATCTTTCTGAAAATATTTTGGTTATTTTGTCATGAGAATTTTATGAAACATTATTTCAGAAAGTCCAGGTAAAGCTGTGCTAATGGTCCCCTGCTGCCACTTGAGCCTGACTGTGCTCCCAGGTGCTCCCTGCCAGTTCTCTGGTACCAGCTCTTCCTCTCAGGCTGTTCCCCGAGCTGACTGAACTTGCTACACCAGCACAGAACCAATGTGAGCAACAAAAAACCCAACATCTTCTCAGTGAAGAAACTGAGTCAGTTTGGAGTACCAGAGCCAGCACAAAGGAATGGGTGGAACAGCCTGGTTGATGGGGCTGGAACATGAAATGGAAAGAAAAGGCAGGAGGAGAGGTGGGACAGCCATTCCTGACATACTCAAGCTGTTAGGCAGGCTCAAGTGCTCTGTTCAATAATCCCCTGAGCAGCTGGTTGTCACTTGGACAAAGCCTGGCCTTGTCCATTTTTGTTTTTACACACCAGAACACTGAAAATGAGTTTGACAAAGAGTGTGGTCAATTCGAGCTCCATTGCACCTTCTCTATGGCAATCCTGCTCATCCTTCAGCAGAAAACCCTTCTGAGTAGCACCTTCTCCCCGGAACAGAAGCCACCCCGAGGTGAGGTGAC
Organism: Atrichornis clamosus; assembly: GCA_013400975.1. NCBI lineage: Eukaryota > Metazoa > Chordata > Aves > Passeriformes > Menuridae > Atrichornis > Atrichornis clamosus. The sequence continues at coordinate 74,715 of WBMZ01001002.1, forward strand.
TGAATGTGGAGAGTGCACTTCACATTGAGAGATGCCCAAAGGCTGATGTGCTTTCCTGAGGTAACAGTCCTAAAATGACTGTACTGATTGTTTGGGGCACACTTATCCTCACTAATGTGGCCATCTATACCCAGACTCATATTGCCAAACAACATGTGGCACCAGACACTTTTTATGCTGTTAGTTACAATTTATAAATAAGTACAGGTATAATTTACTATGATTAAAACCTTTTAGAGATCATGTGGAAGATTCCCATTTAAGTTTGCAATATTTCTGTGATGTGAAAATTCTAAACAGGAGTGATGTTCCTTTCAGTGAGGACACCAGTTGTGGTGTTAGTGTGGGATGAGTGCATAAAGAGACCCAACAACAAATAACTCTGGATTCCTTGGCAGTTGCACACCAGCCCTGCAGCAACATGGTCTTTGTTGTCTTACCAGTTATGATACTGAAGGAGTTAATACATAAAGTTTTAAGACTTTAAAAGACTCTAAATTTAGAAATCACTTCTGTTACCGGTGTGCAGAGACAAATTTCCTATGTCATTGTTTCTGAAAAGGAAATGTTTAAATGACCCCATGGTGGTCTTTGCAGAGGCAAAGAAAATTCCCTGTGTTCATTAATAACACAAATCATTGCTCTGTGCACAGATTTTGTCCAAAGAAAGGCAAGACCATAACTGTTTTGAAATCTACATTTAAAAATAGTTCTGGTTCTATTAGTCATTGTCCCATTCCAGAAATAAAAGGAGTTTATGTTTAACTCTTTATCTACTCCACTGATTTAATTAAATTGCTTATGAAAAACAGGAGGAAGTTTTTTTATTAGGAAGATTACTGAAGAAATTTGTCTGTTATCAGAAATAGTCCAGTATTGAAGTTGAGCAGTAATAATTAATGGGAAGTTTATAAAATAAGATGTGTTTACAGAGTATTTACTTTTTATGCAGAGCTGCTTGATTCTTGTTACGAAATGATCTATGAGCATTTTTAGGTTGTAGTTCATTATTTTGTGTGTTGTTTTTAATTACTTTGCTGATATGTACTTAAAAAACCCCCACCAACTTGAATATAAAATTACAGAAAATTAACTCTGAGTTGTTACTGTAAGAATGTTGTAATTGTAGGGTAGATTTTCATAGATTGTCATAACTGAGAAAAAGTGTTATTGTCAGTTGTAACATCTTTCTGACAAGTCTTTAATAGTTAAATCATTCACTTATAGCTCTATTTATTTTGCAGCTCAGATGTAGTAAACAGAATTATTTCAGCTGAAAGTAAATTTTCAAATGTTCCAATTTAAAAAAATGATATTTCTAATTCTGAACTGTCTGACACTATTCATCTGCACTTAGTGACTGACAGCTTTAACTGTTTACTGCTATTTACATAGAATAGGTATTCAAACTGGACATACCTTGCAGGTTTGGGAGTTCTTCCGGAAGCACTGGGATAATCCACCTAAGGTCTTTATGTCCAGTTATTTCATATTATAAAAAAACAGAGTAAAATTTAGACTGAGTTCTGTGAAATGAAAAGTAAATATAAAGTCCACTTCCAAGCTTCTTGATCCTTCTGGCACCGTGGGTGATACCAGAGTAAAGTGCTGCTTCAGATTAGCCCATCTTAGTACTGAAGAACGGTATTAAGACGACTTGTTACCACTCATATGTTTTTCATCACAGCCTGTATTAGAGCCAAAAGTTCTGGCTTAACTCTAGACGTCTAGTGGAAGACTTTATAAAACCTGTAGTTTAATAATAGTTGACATCAGGCCATTGGAAGTACAGTGAGGTCCATTTCAGGTCATTCCTGCTCTGGAATCCCACTTATTTATTATTTCTTTAGCTATTATTCTTTTAAAAGTGTGACATAAATAAAATTATAAAACTTTAGTCAGTGGCAGAGTAAACCAGTAGTCAGCAGTGACCTTCATGCTGCCAAATCTTTCTAAAGTTAGCAAATTAGGACTTTATTGTGTAGGTGTGTATAAATTTTAGCTCTGCATTCAGGAGGCAGCAATCTGGCTGGGAATGGTAGTTCAGGAATGTAAACTGTAGATCAGATTTTTTAGTCAATATAGCTAATTTCTGTCTCTTGTGTATGGGAAATAAAGCATATCTATTAATTAAAACAGAGACAATATTTGTAGTATTTTGTGATTTAAGTTGTGGGTTTAAAAGCAAGTCTTTGAGAATTTGCCCTGTTATGAAGTTTGTACTGATGAGCATATCACAATATTTAGACACTGGGTTATTCTTTGTTTACCTTTCATAGGCCTCTGTTTATGTAAACTTCAAAAATGTTTAACTAATGGAGTTTACCTAAAGCAAGTTTCATAGTCAGTGAAACAGTTTGTGTCTTTAAATTTACACTGCATTATATTCAGTTCCGTGCACATCTGACTTAATCTGTTTCTTTAATTAGCTCCTTTCTATGTTTGAAGTCTGGTTTTGTTTTGGAAAAAAAGCCTGGAAATTTTACTTGGGATTTTTTTCATTACACATGTAATGTGTTGCTTGCAAAATGCCTCTTCAAGTTGCATAATAGTTATTTTGTCTACTGTTACTTTCTTAAGGAAGAAAAAGATATTGTGCCAAAAATTAGAACTTTGGTGCTGTGATACCAACCAAGACGAGGCTTGTGTTACCTGCAGCATCGCTTTTGATGTGTTCCAGCTTCAGTAGCACAGATGGCTGATGATAAAGAGTCTCCCTATCACTTTTCCCAAGGAATAAAATTACAGTTTCAAAAACAATCACATTCCCATGGAAAAATCTGAAGGGTGATCTTGAACTTTTTTGAAATCTCAAGTTGCATATATCTGCGTTCTCTTGCCTGCATGTAGAAACCAAAGCTTCCTAAGCAAACACTCCCTTGTGTTTTGAATAGCTAGGTTTGGATGGGTTTACGTGAGGAAATTAGTGTTAAATTGCTGTTTTAAAAAACCCTTCGCTTTCTTGGCTGTTTAATAAAGGAGAGCAGGGCCTGAGGGTTGTGATATAAATGTACTGGTTTCTTTTTTCACTTCTTTCAGTAGCAAAGTGTTGAATCAGCAGTTTCAGCTGAGCCTGGTTTTGCAGCAAGCTGTTCTTGAGGTTTAGTAACATCTCAATTTTGGATGAATACTTGGGGGGTTTATTTTCTATTTTAGTTGATTCTGGTGGTAGGAACACATTCCTATGTGTATAAAGTTTGCCATAGCCAATTACATAATGAAGATGGCACACAAAGTGGTAGTATCTGGAAAAAATGTAACCATCTTACCTTAAAATGGATTATCCATCTATTTTGTACAACATATAGTATCAGTGTGGCAGAAATAAATATTACTCACACTGACATGCTGTTCTTGTAATATAACTGTTTAATATCTCAAGACATGGATCTTGGATCACGGATTTTGATGTGAATATAATTGCAATCTGAGATAAAATGCCCAGAAATTACCTTCTCATGTCTCTTGACTACTCAATTCTGAACTTTAGATGTTACCTCTTGATAGCAGTGCTAAAAACTAAACTAGGCCAGTGGTTCTTGATCTGCTTTATGAGCCTGTTCTTTTAAACACATTTCCAATGTTGCAGTTTTTTAATTCATGATGTTGGGGGCTTATGAAGAGAGATACTCTTCTTCATAGTAGTCTGAGGGTATTTTCTTTGCAAGGAAATGTTGGTATATTTTCCCATGAAATATTATGTTTGAATAACTAATAGATTATATAAGGTCAGACTGTTTGCTCAGACCTTTTCAGTGGTTTCTATTTGCACCAATGAGAGAATTGGTTGAAAATTGGAATTCTATCTTGCCTCAAAATACTTATGTAACATTTGTGAGTAGTGGAGATTAATTTTTGAGCAAAGAATAGACGTGTATGCAGCACATATGTGGTTCAGAATACTGTCTCACTACGGTGAAAGATGCAAGTAAAAAAGAATTTGGATAGTGTTTTATATTTGACATTATCTCATCCGTGATATAAAGGGCTACCTTCATTTCTGTCTTGAGAATGACTGGTTTTTTAATCACTGCATGTCTGAAGGAGCAAACATATGCTGCCATATGTGGTTAATGCTTACATTGCAATCTCTGTTTTCAGCTGATCTTGTATACATTTGTTATTCTAAGGCAAACTAAGTACTTTTTCATTTTCTAGCACTGTTTATAAATGTGGTTTACATAATGTGATGAATCCAACATCAACTGCACAAATCTGCCTTGGAGCCTGCCCATCACATTTTAATAACATGACATATTCCTTTCGTGCTCACAACCGCTCCATGTGCAGTGTGGTCACATATTTTGGTTTTAGCTAAGTTTTGGCTCCTCTCAGGCTGGACTACACCATTTAGCTAGCTGAGTATACAAAAATCTGCTCTTCAACTTCTGTATTTCAGCTTGATTCTTCAGTATTTCTATGTAAATATATTTCAAAATCTTTTTTTAATCATCATGTATGAATCAACTTTTGCTTGTTAATAGAAACATAGTTTTTAGCACGTTTTTGGCAGCTGACTTAGAAACTGCAACAAAATACAGGGGGTTTTGCAGTCAAAGTCCTCAGTCCCTGATGTTTATTAGCAACACAGCAATATTGAAGGGTGGGTCATAACTTGGAATATTGAGAGGTTGTGTACAAAAAGAGCTATCAAGTGTACATGTACATACATCCATGTGATTGTCACATTTATCATGTCCTTTATGGACGCAAAAATGTGGTGATCTGGAATGACTGGAGGGGCAAACTTGACACCTGAAGAAACATGTTTCACCCTTGCAGACAGTTTGCATTGCCTCTGGAGAGTCACTTAACTCTGTTCTACCTTAGGCTACAGATTAATACAAATTTCTCAGTGTGGGAATGCCAATTTCAGAAGCCCCCAGCTGGCTTGTTCCCACCTTGATGCTTTTCCTGTTGGTCCTGTTAAAAGGTTTGTTCACCAAACTGGATCAGGAAACTGCTATGCCTGATCAGTGAAGTTCTTGAAATAGTTTTGGTGTCTGTATATGTCGATTGTTAGTCTTGCTTGTGATGCTTCTCACACCTTTGGATAATGTTACATGGCATTTTTACAGAATATGGATATTTATCTGCCTTAGAGACATTGGAAACACCAGACATTCTTTCATGGAAAATCAAACAGTAGTTAAAATGAAAAACTCTGCAACCAGTGCCAAACTACTGAATCACTCCAACAATAAGTTCTAAAGGAAAACTTTCTGTTCCGGAATACAAGCTGGACTGAGAACAGCATTTCCTCACAGAGTATCAAGCATTTACTCTGCCAAAGTTCAACAATTCTTTAAAAAACCCCAAACCTTGATCACCCGCAAGTGCTGATTTTCCCCCAATTTTCCCTTTGTATTAACAAAGAGTATGAATAATATGGAAGTGTAAATGAATGCATGTTCTTGGACAGCCTTTGGGTAGATTCATAGTGTTCACAACATAGAAACAACGCTTAAAGTGTCATCTACTTCCAGTGAGTTGTTAGTTAAGAAAAAAGAAATGTGGCCATCTAGTCTGGAAAAAAATGAAATATTTAAAGTATGGTAGACTAAAGAGATATCTTCATTTAATTTAGTATTACAGTTTTTCCTAACTTCACTTATCAACAAGAGTAATTTATATTACAGTAAGAAATCCAAAGACCCGAAAGTAGATGACTTAGACTCGGTTTGTGATAGACTGATACAAGTGGAAGCAGTGAATATCACATTCCTAAGATAGTAATTAACTACAATTTGCACTTCTATGTCAAATGAAGAACCTGAGTCCATAAATGTTTGCATGTACTTTGAGCACATCTGTTTTGTAGATGGAAAAAGTAACAAGATCTCTAGGAAAATCTCCAAACTCAGTTTGTTTGCAAGTTTTGAAACACACTTTTTACTTTGAAATAGTTGAAATGAAAGCATTTCTTTCATTATTAGTCATTCGTATCGTTACTAAGAAGAAGAATATAATTTCATTAAAGAAATGATTTCCCTATCACATTAATGAACTCAGCCTGTGTTCAGATGTGTGTTTTTGTCCGTGGGAATTTTCTAGGAGGGCCTCATTTGTTTCTCATCAACATAAAAGCACTAAATCTGTCATGCAGGGTCGAGTCTAACTCTGAATACTCCAAATAAATTGGGAGCCTTCTGAAAAAGTCTGCTTTGCTTTTAATTAACCGCTGCTACTCCAGTTTTAATATTGCTTTTTCATAATACTGCTACTATTAAATTGTAGTGTAATCTATATTATATTGAAGTTGGCATTTTTAAAAAGGCAATCAAATTTGCTTTAATTACTTTATATCTTAAAGTGTTTTGTTGATTTTTAGCATTAATTTTTTTCCCATTTCACCCGTAGGGGAAAACCACAAGTAAGTCCTGTCACTATCTGTCCATGTAAAAAGTCACTCTCCATCTTTTTTTTTATGAAAAATAAAAGAAATAGGAAGATGGAAACTTCTAAATTAAGCAAAGTAGAAACTAGCATAAGAGTTGTCAGACAGATATACTATTTTCAGAGTATTTGTTTGGAAATATGGGACTGTATTAGTTAAGAAGCTTGGTGCTATGGTTTTTGTCGTAGAAATCCACCGGATGACAGAAGCTCCTTTTACCACGTAGTGGAAATACTTATGGAAATTGAAAGAAAACATATGTCATAATTGCATATTAACTTGCAGTATGAAAAATGAGATTCATTTTGTAGAACAATTTGTGAAGTGGAGGCTATTACTTTCTTCTTGAACACTTGTGTTCTACAAAGGGTAATTTCCATTTGGCTTGCCCGCAGCAGAACAAAGCAGCCTTGACTTCAGAAAGTAACTTACCAATGAATTGCTTGTTTAACAAAATACAAGTTAACTATATCTTAATTTCACAGAATCATGGAATGGTTTGGGTTGGAAAGGACCTTAAAGATCATCCAGTTCCAACCCCCTGCCATGGACATTTCTCAGTTTATGATTCATACTATGGCTATACTTTTGTTTCATGTTTATTATAATTTCTATATTTTCCAATTAAAGTAAAAGATGCACATCCCCTCACATAAAACCAGAGGGTGTTCTTTGGTCAGACTGGAAAGAAATTTAGTTCAGCTAAAGTGGAGAATTAATCACTGTTTCTATCATTTAAGGTTTTACCAGAGACTCTCAAAATAGCCTTCAAAATAAATACAGAATATGGGCAGTACAAATTAACTTGAACCCATATGTCACCAAGAAAGAGAGTAATTATTTTGACATTTCTAATGGTAAAACTAGACCAACACTAAAGAATCAGTGGGTGGCAGGTTCAAACCAGAAGGAAATACTCCATGAAACATTTATAGTTCAGCTGTGGAAATGTGTAAGAAAGTGAAGTGGATTTTAACGTTTCATATAGACCCAAAAAGTAATTGGTCTAATTGAAAGAGGAAAAGTCTTGCTTCCTGAGTTCTTTATAATGAGAGCCAAACTGAGCTGGAAAAAATGGAGAAAGAGTTTTCCCTGGAAGACTGGTAGGGAATAACCTTCAGTGAGTAAGTCCAGAACCATCCTGCATTAGAAGGAAGCCATAGATGTTTATGAACAGTCAGTTACAAGGGGGTGAAAACCATGAAATGTTCATAAGGGCTGTCATTCCCTGTCAGTTTTTAGGAAACAGAATGTAGGAGGCCGGAGGATAAAAGGTAATCGCACAGCAAACTTTCAGGAGAAATTGCTGTTGCTGTGAAAAAAACTTAAGTACATTTTAATCCTTTTTCCTAATTTTAATCCTTTAAAAATACCATTACATAACTCACTTAGAAGATTTTTGTCTTTGTTGATAGTGTTGTTGAAGATCTAATATTTCCACAGCTGCGTTCAGTATTACTCCTTTGAGAAAAATATCTGTCTTGTGGAAAAAATAAGTCAGCTTTTATGTATTACGACCATATGAAAAGTTCTCACAGAGAAACATAGATTTGTTTTAGCAATATTGCATGCAAAACCTGCAGATTTCTGTGTGTACACTCTTAATACTGCTCCCTTGGAATGAAAGTTCTTCTTGCTGAATTAACAGAACTGCTTCAAAGTACTTTGTAGAAAGCATTATGCTATGAGCTGGTCTGAATAACTCACTTTATCAAAGATGTATTAATATAAATAACAACCTAAATTGGAAGTTATGAGCCATAAGTTTGCATTCAGTAACTGCGTGGAAATCTGAATTCTGGACAAAGAATTAAACACAAAATAAATGGAAATTTTACTAAACTACAGTAATTTTTTACTCTCTGGCTGTTGGAAGTTCCTTACAACAGACTATTAAAGAAGAAATTGCATGGTAAATGTTTATTAAGACAAACCTTTTAAATAATCCAACTGTGAATGCTTTAATTTACTTTAATTCTTAAATCCTTGGGAAAAAAAAAAAGTCTGTTTAATGAATGGAGCCAGGATGCCTCAAGCAGACTGGAGGAATATTGTTTTGAAGAATTAACTCAACTCTTGAGTATTTGCTCACTTGTAGAGACTACAGAGAATGTTTGTGTCCATTGTGGCTGCAAAGCCACAGGACTGGACATGAAACCCTAGGCAGGAACTGACCTTTATGGGAAAAATGAATAGCACAGCCTTTGTACCCCCTAAACACTAGGTGATTTTTTGAGGCCAGCATAACAATTGTTGGACCTTATCATAAATAAGCAATATTCAGGCACTTCCCCCAACTGCCTTGCTCCTAATAGCCAGAATAGTTTTGCATATTTTTATCCTCTTGTAGAAAAATAAATGTTTATAAAGGAAGCTGCAGTCTGGGGAAGATATATGGTTCCTTTTGCTTGAGATTAGTATGGTCTTCCAATTAGTTGTAATGCACAACATTTCCCAAGCTGAAAAAAAGGCAATTTCTGAATACAGAGCTTTGAAGTCAATGCCCCAAATAAACCTTATTACCCATAAAACTCCTGAGTGAAAATAAGTAAAAATGACAGATTTTAGTCATCAAGACAGTTGAGTTTTGGGGGTAGCCCTCTGGATTCCCACATGGGGACACCAATGAAGGATAGACCTGTAGGAAATACAGATTAAACTCTGCTTCTAGTTTTAGTGGGGGACTGAAATAGAATGGTTCATGTGAGCTGTGTGGGCTCATACAACAATGTTCAGCTACTGGGCCATGGCAAGAGGTGAAGTTGTCCTCAGCCTCCAGCCCACCTCTCTGTTCAAATGAGATTCCCCTTTGTATCCCATATTACCCTGGGACACTCCATTGGTGGGAATTTTTACCAGACGTGACTGCAGAGCAGAGGCAGACGTGTGCTGCTCCAAGAAACTCCAGAGCAATGACCAGATTGTGTATTGGGAAACTTTATGTAGTGTTCACAGGCTGATAAAGTCAGTGAGTACTTAATGGAAACGCGTGAGGTTGTGTCCAGCAGCAATTAGGCAGGATGAGGCCGGGCTCTGCGGGAAGTGCGTAAGCACAGCTGTCCTGGATCAGGCCAGAGCCCAGCTAGACCAGTCCCCTAACGTTGACAGTGACCAGAACAGTTCCCCAGAGAAAGGGCACGCTATTCCTGGGCTTCCTTTGCTTTCACTTTCCTTGAAGCAGAGTAAAGCTGTGTTTTTAGGACAGATGTTTCATTTAGTTTTGAGATTCACCCTGAGGTAGTTTGGCTTTTTTCTGCCTTTTCCAAGGCTGGAGCTGTGTCAGGGGAGGTTTAGGCTGGTTATGAGGAACAGGTTCTTCCCCCAGAGGGTGGTAGGGCACTGAACAGGCTCCCCAGGGAATGGTCATGGCCCTGAGACTGCCAGAGCCCCAGGAGCATTTGGACAATGCTCCCAGGCACAGGGTGGGATTGTTGGGATGTCTGTGCATGGCCAGGAGTTGGACTCCATGATCCCTGTGGGTCCCTTCCCGCTCAGAATATTCTGTGATCCTTTTAAGACTGATTAAACATTACCCAGTTGAGATAAGCACATGTACTGTGTGAAAAAATTGACACCATAGAGGTAATAAATCTGTTTACTTTTGCTTTACTAACTGGAGTATTTCAGTATCATAAAAACGGATGATAATTTCTCATTAATTGGTTTCTGGTGCAGTCAAAATGTTCTATGCAGTACTCAACTATGTAAGTCCTTTCAGGGATGCACAGTGGTGTAGAATGTGCTCTTAAAGGTAATTTAATGACCTAGTAACTCTTGCATCTTGTTCATCCTGTATCACGTAGAATGGAAGATTTTTGTAAAGAGTTCTATTTGATGTTCTCTCTTCACTGCTTAAACTGAAAAGTGAAAAACAGTGCTGCATCTTTAAGGGTCTGTCCTGATGGAATTTTAATGTAGAACAGGGTGTCTGTAATGAGACTTCCTAACCTGGTTATTGGGAACACTAAACACTGTATTTCCATTGAATTTCATTACAGCAGTTGTAACAAAATTGTTTAAATTATGCTTGCAGGCATAGAGAATATAGCTGCTTGGTACCTGAATTTGTATAAAACTGATGAGTAGCATGTTAATTTACTAGGAAAATAAAAAGCTAGATGCGTTTTGATTGTATTATTGTTTCTTAATGTGGAAAAGGAGATCTGTTTAATACATTTTAGAGGTTTTGAAGTGACGTCTTCGCTACTTTTAGATGGAAAAAGTGTTCCAGCATTTTTCCACAATACTTTGGGCCTTGAGACTGAACAGAAGTTGTTGACGTTTTTAAATCAGAGCTCTTATTTCACGTCTGCTGTTTTTTCCCCATTTAAAATGGTTTTCAGTGTGCCAAGAGAAGTAAAATTAAAGCCTTGAAACAGAGAGTTTGGGATTCACTAGTAACTGACTATAAGAGAAGGGTCATGTTACTAAATCTGCAATAGAAGCAGGGACCTCTTTTGTTCATTAGGAAACAGAAATGTGTGTCTACTGAGTAAGTCAAACACAATATTATGATTCTTTTTGCATGGGTTTTTATACCTTTTAAACTTTTCAAGAAGACAGTAAGACTGTTATGCAGGGCTTCTTCCAAATGAGGGTTGATTACACAGTTGACTAAACCTTTCAATGCTTCCTGCAGCCAAAACCGGCTTTAAAAGGAAGTCTCTTTAAAAACATTCACTATTTCCAAACTATCAGCTTCATTTCTATGGTTGGGATGTTCTACAAGGTTCTGACCCCCTTAGAGCAGTGATTTGACCTGAAGTTTGGTCTTCCAAAACCTGATGGATGACTTCAGGGTCGAGAGGTGGTATAGAAGTTGTAACACATGTTGATACTGCAAGTCTTTTGTTGCTTTGACATTGGTTGCTTGTTTGAGGCTGTAAATCCAAGGAGGGTATAAGCAGGTCCCTGGGGTTACAGTTCCAACTGAGATTTGAAGCCTCCAGAGCACCAGATTTTGTGCTGATTGACAAGCCCGTAGTCCGCAGACTTGTTCTCTGCAAACTGCTTCATACAGAAAGTTACCAGGGTTATTGAGTAAAATTATTTTGGCAGTATTTGCTCATAATTCTACTATTTTTCTGTCCGTAGTCTTGTCTGAAAATTGTATACATTGGAATATAAACAGAATACTTAAATTAGAAAATGTTTTCTCAGGAGAGTTTCAACCAGTTAACACTGGTATTACTACACAACAGAAATGGTAAACTGTTTTCTTGCTGTGATGTAACTGTTTATAAAGCTGTGACTTGAGAGATCTTAGATGTTCATTGATTTCTATCAGTAAAAGCTTAAATTTTTGGTAGAGAAATGTTAAAATTATGCTTCCTGGTTCTGATAGGTTTTTTTCTTCCTGAATGCTAAGGGCTTTTTGCAGTAAGTCCATGATGAATGTTTGAGAATTGAAATTCAGAAATTACATCAACTGCTCTCTACAGTGTTACTGTAATAGTGAATTAACTGAGTGAAATTCACTTCGTCTTGGACTAATAGAAAGCAAGTGGTCACACAGCAACTCCTTTTTGGGACAAAGTTGAGTGATTTGTAGCTTTGTCATGGAGGGATCTCTATTCTTTATTAAATTGAAATGGAGAAGGGTGTATAGTGTGAACTCAATATTTTTGAGGTCTCAGAGGTTCTAACAGCCTCAACACATGGGCATTAATAATGAAAATCTCACTTCAGGAGGCATTTGATGCCTTTACTTTTCTGAGTTTTTTGTGTTGTGGTTTTTTTTCTAAGAAAAATCTTTTACATTGCTTAGAGAAGACATTGCCTCTAATCACTCCTTCAAATTCAGAAAGCTACCCAAGCTTCTGTGGGAACAACATTATTTTGTTGGACACCTTTGCAGTTTTTATACCAGAAGTGCCTGTCCCTGTGCACAAAACAACAGCTCAGGCACATCCTCAAAGTTCTGTCATCATTTAGCAGTGAAAAGATCCTACTCAATTAAAATACAGTGTCAATACCTTTTGTATTAATGTGGTGATAACCACAGGATGTTTCTGCTGTGTTTCAATTTATAATGGGGCCTACATAAAGGATTTAGCAAGTCTTGTCAAAATTCGGATGTGTGATACACAAGCCAACATTGCAAGTCAGAACTTAGAAGTATAACAGAGAGTCTAAGCCCCCAAAATTCCTCTTATGCCACAAAGCATTGTGGTTCTGGAATTGCTATGCCTGTTGAATCCTAACTGCTACTAGTCTCGGTCTCCTACTGATTTTAAAATATCTTACCCTTTCAGAGTTTCAACATTTGCATCTTGTATTCAGATATATTTACCTGGCATTTGTCTCTGGCTGGGTTACTGAAAACATTGTAATCAGGCTTTTGCTGTATAAGTAGTTCCCCCTCTGATATAAAAAAATTCTGCTGGGACATCTCTGCAGTCTTAGCAACTTGCAGCTGGTTCTGTCTTGAATGTATCTGTGAGTACAAGTCAGCTCCATCTGTGTCTGGAGAACAAGATAAATGAGAATGCTGATAAATGTGCATCTCCCAACTCTGACTGCCTGTCAGAATTGTCACTTGTTTGGCTTTACAGCTTCTCCCTCAAAGCAGTTCTCATCAGGGACTTGCCAGGAAGGCTCTCCCAGTATCTCTTGACCAAGCATCTTCTCAGACTATAAGATCAACCTGTGCCAACTTCTGTAAGGCTTAGGAAGTTTTCAAGGGACCCATGTGACCAAAGTTCAAACCAGTTATTTCAATTCCACCAGAATAGCTAATGGCTAATTTTTTGCTTCATACTATTTTATAAGATTTCTGAGTTTAATAATACTCCAGCAGAACTATATTCCATTCTCAATCCAATGGTCTTCTTGAAGTTTATTAATTTCCAATGTACACCTGCAAAAATGTTTGCTCAAGTATATTTTAGAGAATGAGCAGCAGCTATAGGGGGTTTGTGTTCAGCTGTCCTTGCATATTTTTATCCTACTGGTGGCCAAAGATTCTGAATTTGTCCCCATCTTGTTCTTGACCAAGAATGGTCAGGTCACTTCACTGGGTCTTAGAGTCACTGTAAATGGTGATAATCCCATTTACTTTGTTAATAAAATCCTTTGGAGCTCACTGTTAAAAAGCAATGAGAGTTTTTATAATACAACCCATTCCACTTCCAATATAGTTGGTAAGTTTGAAGAGTGAATTTAAGCTGCTTCCATTTGACATATGGAAACATTATGCAAGTTTAATTGCCCATGTATTTCTGAAGTGAGTAAACACCTGTTTGTTGCATACCCTTCATCCCTTGGCTTCTTTCTCCTGCTTGGTCTTCTGCCTCTGCTGCTGTTGTGTTCCAATTCCAAAACGTTTTTCCTTCAGTCTCTGTTTCACTACTGTGGCATTACATTGGCATTGTAACTTTACTTTAGGTCATGTTACATTTCTGAGGGCTTCTCATAGGAACAAGTCACACAGCATTATGTCGGGCAATACTCATAGTATTAAATACCCAAAGGAATAATCTTGGATGAATTACTTCCATAAAATTCACTTTTATGATACCTTAATAGTGAAAAAGCACATATTGGAGAAAAAAAACTGTCAGTGGTCTCAGTAAATCTTTATTTATCTCTATCTTAGTGGTGTTATCCCCTGCAAATCCAGTGGAGAATTTCTGGTGGGTCTTATGAGTCTAAATGTTTGGTAAGAGAATTCTATTTGATTGAAAATACTTGAAACAATATGTGGTGTTTTTCTTAAATTTATTATAAGACTATAGATCCTGTACAGTATAAAAATATATCAAACTAATTCTGGTAAAAATGAATGGAACCTATTACTGAGTTTAAAAATAATTTTTAAAAAATTAAAATATGCTTTGTTTAAAAAAAAACATCCAGATGGTAATTTACTGCTCATTCCTCCAACTCCTCAGAATCATTGAATACAGGAAGTTTTTTGTGTCATCTAAACCAAAGAATTTAACATTTATTCTTAAAATTGCAGTTGGAAGATAACTTATCACTGCAAAATGTTTGGTAGAAAATCCAGTAGTTTGTGTGTTTTAAGAAATTTGATTCTTGCATTGCTAGAATGTTCAAAGCTCAAGGACTTTTATCTCTTATGTACAATTTTTACAGCTGATGGTACCATTTAAAATGTCTTCAATTCAGTTAAATAAGACAGGACCAATTTGAGGGTTTAGTTGCATTCTTATATTCTAAAATCTGATCTTGTAGAGGGTGTATCTGGTGGCACAGTTTGATTTGTTGTGTTTAAGTAGACTTAATAGAAATAAAAAGTGATGACAATCTTAAGCTTCAATTTTGACATTTAATGTTTTTATAATGAAACAATATGAAGAAATACACTGGTACCTTCAGTATATAATATACAGTATCATATTTATAGTAGTAGGAAGGGTTTAAATCAGAAATAAGCAGACCTGTGAGAAGCAGAGAATAAATAAAGCTGTGTTTCTAGAGATGGGGGTTGCAATGCAGAATTGGGGGGTTTATTTGGTCTTCTGTGGTTTAAGAACAACACTGCAATAGGATCTTATGCATGAAAATGAATGTGGGGAGAGCTGCCTTGTGTTGATGTAGTTGTGTTCGAGATGAACATGTTCCAAATGGGAATCTTCATTCTCCTCCTCACTGTGGTCATGCTCATCCTCGTGGTTGGTCTGAGTCCTGCAGATGCGCTCAGGGGGCACCGTCCTGTGACACGGGGGAGGAATTATGTTATAATTATTCAAGATAACTTCATAATTAGAGTTTATTTAGATATTTGAAAACATTGGCTTAAACAGTACATTGCATTTTCTCAATTACATATTTTTGAGTACTTTCAAAAGTCATTCTTTTAATATTCTCTCCTTGTTTTCTCATTTATCTCATATACTTAGTTTTTCTGAGGAATGTATTGCCACATGTTGCTGAATGAGAACTTTGTCTGACACGTGGAAGATCCTCTGTTTGTCATTCCTTTGCTTTGCAAACAGCACAGAGGGCCTGGATCACACCCCTGGCTCCACAGCTGGGGCTGGCTGAAACCTGCTCACCAGGTGACTCCAGCTGCTGACGCCTCCCGTTATTTTCTAACCACGTTGGTCTCTGCTCCAGGAGCAGAAAAAGCTGGTGCTGCTCTGCCTGTTAAATTGTAGCTGTCCCAGAGGATATGGCCCAAGCACTACTACAGGTTGATTTCTTGGAGAAAACCTGTGCACCACATCTTTGTGAGCACTTTCAGTAACTGTAACAGAGGGTGAAATCTCACTTTTATTGTATTCAGAAATGCAGAAGAAAACTCAGGATTCATCTCCTCCTTCAGAATTTTTTTAAAGAATAGTTACTTAAAAGTAACAAATTCCTAAAGCAAAGCATGTCTCATGTTAATTTTAATGGCATTAATGTAACAAAGAGCTTGAAAATTACCTTATTTTATTATTGTTCAGCCTTAGAAAACGTAGTTTTCTCATTTCATCAATTCCAAATGGTACAGCCTTTAATTCATTGTGGTCCAAAAAGAGCTCTCTCAGGGAGTGGTATGCTCCAAAAAATGACACTGGGTCTATGCCATCGTCGGTGAGTTTGTTAAAGGACAGGTAGAGGTACTCCAGCCCTGGCTTCATGTGGCCAAACACATAGCCTGGAATTCTTTCAATCTGATTTCCTATAAGTACCAGATGGAGTAAAGATTTTGGCAGATAGGAGGGAACATGGTATAACTTATTATAAGAGAGATCGATTGACTCCAAGTTCCTGCATTAAAGGAGAAAAAAAAGAAAAGGCTGAAACCCCTCTGAGTGCCCTGGCAATGCTGTGTTCTGTGCAAGGCTCTGCTTCATGGCATTGAAAGGGAATGAAATTTCCAAGGGAAATTTGTTTCTGTTAATGGAGCAGAACACGTTTTATGGAACGTGGTCATGCTTAATTACTCTGGGAATAGAAAGAATTGAAGTCATGAATTATAAATCAAGAACAACGATTTTGTTGATGGGGAGAATCTTCAGTAATGAGGACAGGGGAATCCCAAGGGACTAATCTGCAATTGCTTCAATAATGAGTTACACTGAAGAACTGGAGTAACCTTGGGACTCCAGTCATTATCCCATTAACAGGGAGGTTTTAACTTTGTTCTAAAGCCCATTTGAAATGGAGTTGTTGCGTGAATGAATCATTCCCACGTGCTTTCCTTCCAGAGATGAGAGATGCTGTCAGTAGTAACAGCGTAGTTGTTTTCAGATTGAGGAATTTACAAATTCAAGAATCAAGGGATAGGGCTGCAGCTGCCAGGGATGGCCAGGTACCCTACTCAGCTTAGAAAATTATTTAGCAGGAAAGTCAAAAGCACTATTGTCTTTTACTGCTTACATTCTCATTGCTTACTCTACTTATATTCTACTCTTACACAATGCAGCTGCATGGTCTTCTCTTCATCTTATTTACTTTTATAAATTTTAATCCAATGGGAAATATATTAAATTATTTTCAATTTACCTGTGAAATAGCTATGTATCAATACTAAATTATCATCTAATTGTATGTAGTATTATTTATAATTAATGTAATTTTTGAATGGACAGTCAGAAAAAATACTGACTTTTATGTTAATGTGGTACAGATTTGAGGTAAAAGATCTTTTTATTTGACAGCTGACTGAATACCTTCTAGATTATACAATTAGGCAAAGGAAATTAAGAAAAATTAGCTAAGGAAAACAAAAAAAGCAAAGGATAATTACAACTCTAAGTTAAAAGTAATGAAATGCGAATACTTATTTCATTATCTGACTCACTAATAACAGGGAAAAAAAGAAAATAAATGTATTTTAAATGTCTGATCCTTACTCTTGGTTTATCCAAGCTAAAGGTGCTATCCTGTGCTCTTCCAATTTGTTGTGCTTTAGCCCAATGATATTGATGTTCCTTGTATGGTTAAAGCAAATTTCTGACACTTCTTCAATTTGATTATTTTCAAGATATAACTCCTGTAAGTGCATTTGGAAAGAAAATTCGTGAGATCAAAATATGCTGGGTTTTCACACTGCAAATTCAAAAGGTAGCAATTACCTGATTTATCTGTTAATTCTGAATCTGAACCAGGGTCAGTTTGGAGCTGGGGTGTGACCTTCAGAAACACAATTTTTCCAAGCAATTGTCTTGTTTTCTCATTTGTGAGAATACAGATTGCTTTGAAAGGGCAAATAGAAGGAATTGTATCTTTTAGGGATTTGTTGCGTCTTTTTTGTGGGTGGTGGGTTTTATTTTGGTTGTTTTGTTTTCTTCTTACCTCAAGAGTGGCAGGAAGACCTTGTGGGATAATTCTAAATTTATTTCTTCCCAGTCGCAAATAAGAGAGACTTTTCAAAGGATAAAAGGCCAAAGGACTGACATTCGCTTCACTAAGTTTATTTCCTTCTAATTCCAGGGTGACCAAGTTCTTTAAATCTAGGGAGAAAAAGTTGGAATTTCTGTTAGTTAATGCCATCTTATGTCTTGTTAAAGTACACATTCATAATTTAACAGTCTTTAACCATTACCCAGATCAGTTCACGGCAATGAAAGAATAAAGTGGATTGATTTTATTATCTCATAATTATGGAATTATATTGTTTATAGACCTTAGAGATTGGCCATAGTTTTATTTACAGTTTCCTCTCCAGTCCAAATGGAAAGGGCAGCAGCTGATCCAGTCTAGATGGGACCCTTTTGGCAGGAGAGGAGATGTCAAATTCTGACATGGATAGTACCCTTTCTTTTTTTGTTCTATCACTCCATGTTTTAACTTGGCTAAAAATGACCATGGTTGACTCCAGTTATATTCTACCTTATTTTTCCTGCACATCAATTCTGTTCACTTCTATGCAATGTAAAAATAACTGAAATACTTTCACCACACATGAAGCCGTCAGGGTTACAGGAGGGGATAGTAGGTATCTTCAACATACTTCACATCCACCTCTACTTAGTAACCTTAAATATAAGCTGCTTTGGGAGAGGAGGAGTTGCATAAGAAGGGAAAACATAATTTTAAAATACTTTGTCACGCAAATCTTTCAGCTTTTGTTGTCTTTTGAAAACACGGAACTTTAAAGCTAGCAATTCTTTTTGTGGCTGTATCATACCAGGTGCATTTGGTTGAACAGTCTGCTTTTTAAGTTTATTTTAAGCTTTTCATATGATTGATACTTGTTTTTTAAATACCTTTTAAACCATCTTCATCAATGGCATGAAGTTGGTTGTCATTTATTTTTATTTCTTCCAAAGTTGATGGCAATTCAGAGGGAACATGTACCAGCATATTTCCATCCAAATACAAACGTTTTAGCTTTTTCAGGATCTTGATCACAGGAATGAAGAAGAGAATTTAGATAATCAAGGTGAAAAATATACAGTTAAACATATTGTGTAATCCCAGTTGTTAAGATTTTCTTAAACACATACTTTTTAAGGTTTTTTTCAGCAGCAGTGCAGTAGTATCCAATGTTTTGAATTAAAAAGTAATGTTTTTCTCCTATCAGTATAATTAATAGGTTTCTTTCTGTTAAACATTGACAAAAGTGCCAGTTAATGTCAAGTGTAACTGGAGGAGCTTGGCTGAGCACATCAGGTTCCACACAGCCCTGCTGCAGTTCTCCAGGATGACTGTTTGCATTCCTGCTGCTCTCTGTGAGTCATGGAGGTTTTGCATAAGTACATTGTGCCGCATTTAGGGTTTCAAAGTACATCCATTTATAAATTATGTGCTTATACTCTTCATTTGTGAGCTAACTGATGATTTTCTGTAGGTCAGCAAAATTTACTCAGGCAGAAGGACAGCAACTGTTTCAGTAACTGAGGATTTTTATGACTGAAGTCAGCTTAAAAAATTGACACAAAAAATTATCACAGCTTAATTTTAGTTGTTTATAATGGTGAGAGATTTCTTGAAGTAGCCAGGTTTACCTGCACTGTAATTATACAATGGTTACTTACACAAGGTGCAAACTGGTTTAGATCCATAAACTGAGAAGCAAAACCTTTCAGCAATAATTAGGGGAAGGGTAGAAGAATTAGGCTTTCTTACTTTGAAGGCTTTCAGACCTATGCCAGGAGAGGTAATGTTATTTTTACTCAGATCAATCCATTCTAAATTAGGTATCCCATTGAATGCTTCATCTGAGATAGCAGTGATGCTATTTCCTAGGACAGAAGTTAAGAAAAAAGTTTAAATTATGAGTTATAGTCTGCACCTGAGGTGTGTAGTATTGCACATAGAAAATATGTCACAAAAATAGCTGCATTATGAACAGTAATTGTGTGTAGCTATATTCATCTTATTATTTAAACACTGGTATGTAAATCTAACTGTTTTAATTTATTGTTTTAGAGGCTTAGCTGTAAAATTACTTCTAATACATTTCTGTGAAGGGATGACAAAGCATTAACAGTGCTGTTGACTGTATTTGAGAATGGATAATCTTAAAAAAATCATGCAAAGTAGACCCATTAATTACCTGTAAGGTCTAAATTTGTTAGGTCTGGATCTGAGATTGGTGGTATTTGTGTAAGTTTGGCATTAATGCAGCTTACTGTGGTGTCTGAGGTGGAACATCCGGATGGCAAAGGAGGAGCTTCTATGGGTGGCACAGGAATTGGGAAATGAGATGGAATTCTGAAAGCACCATCATCTTCATCACTTTCATATTGTACATCTCCTTCTGCAGCTCCCATTCTTGGGACAGGCAGCTTCTCTCTGCGATGGCCTCTGTGCCTCCTGTGATTCTTTTTGCCTTTCCTTTTCCTTTTCTTTTCCCCGTTTTTATGACCCTCTTTGTCTCTAATCTCTATCACTTCTGTTGGAAGCAGTTCATCCTTTTCCATTTGAGTACGTGCTGGTGGCAGAACTTTGGCATTGTCAAGGTCCTTGAGTTCTGGAGAATCACCAGACATCTCACTGATGTCATCCAGTGAAATAATACTGGAGTCCAAAGAGGAGGCTAACCAGGGGCAGTGAGGAAAAAATCAAAACAACACAGAAGAGTCTGATAAGAAATTAAAATGTTAGTTAGCACTATTCCCTACATATAGTAAAAATATTATGACTACAGAATAGTATTCCTCTTAGAATATGGTTTGAAGAATAAAAATACGGTCTTAGATTGCTGCTTGTCCAGAGAGAGATACTTAACTGAGAAATGTTTGAGCCAACCATACAGAGCAGTTAGTACACAGCTATGATTTATGACAAGTGCAGGAAAAAAGGTGGGAAAATTAGCCTTCATTATCTTCCCTTTTGGCCTAATATTAATTAGGGTTTTTTGTAGTGATGGAGCTGTCTGAAGAGCAAAAATAATGTGTCTGGGAGTCAGAGGTAATTTGGAAAAAATTCACAAAGGTCAAGACTTGTTCTACTCTGGAAGGAACTGTCAGGGAAGGAGTTGGCTGCAGGTGGGGATCTCACAGGGAAATGCATTAACTCCATTACCAAAATGCAGTTTGTCTTGCATAATAGGAAAGTTGTAATAAAAGGAGTTTAAGTGTTTCAATCAACATGATTTTTACAGTTCTACAGTTAATTCCTACAATGTCTCATCTCAGAGTGTCACATGCACATACACACAAAGATAAATATTTTTTTACAGTAAGAGGAGATTTGGTTCATTACAGATATAAGATATTGGGAGTGTGGGAAGGAAAAGAAGGAAATCACATTTCATATTTTTCTCTTCCTTTCCTTTTCTTTTTAAAGGTACTGATTTTATTTAAATTTTTGTGAAAAAGTAGGATTGTAGTTCTGTTGCTTCTCTGGTGAGTTGGCTACTTCTCTTGATTAATATCAAATAGCTGCATGTTTTTGCACTTCTAACAAAGATTTACCAGTCGATATGTCTAATACATTAATAATGATCCTTTGCAAATGGAAGTGGGATAGAAAATACAAGTAGATGTTATTTCTTCATACTTTTACAAAAGTCTGTAAAGGTCAGAGGGAAGCAGAAAGGGGAAAACAAAAAAAGAAATATAATTGTCTTTACTATTGCCTATTTAACATCATATTTTCTTTAAATATTGTAACAAACTCATCTAAGAGCCAGTGTACTCTGAGAAACAAGTCAATTTGAGAGGAAACTCTGAAAGTCTGCTTTTATCATGGAATTCAGAATAATGTGTACCTTGGAACTCTTGGCATCATTAAATGTAGTGTTTAGGTTAGGTTTTAAATGAGGGCGTTTCAAAACAGTGAATATATGGTGTCCCATACCTGTATCAGAGCAAACTGGGCAGCATTCTCCTGCAGGAATAATGGTCTGGGTGCACTTCAGAGGGTGGCACATGGTTGTGTCACAGATCACTTCTCCCTTGGAGCAGAGGCAGGTGATGCAGGGCTTGGGAGACCACACAGCTTTATCGAACATGATCATCCCGTTCGCCGTGCACTGCCCCTTCTTCCCTAGGAACACAGAACAGGAGATTGGAGTTAAACAGCTTAAACCGAAAGAAAACCAACACTATTCATTGAAAACTTTGGAAAGGAGCACTGCTATTTTGTTCTCATTTTGAAAATAGGTAAAATACACCCTGTTTAAGGATCTTATCATTATTCCTCACTTTTCGTAGCTGTATTTTCTTCAGCTTATTAGTAGTCTCCAGTCATGCAGAGCTTGAATATTTTTTTCCAGACCTTCTTCCATTCCTCTCTTGTGCACTAGAGATCTTTTCTAATATCTTGCTCATTAAATGAGAAAGTTTTATTAAGGCCCTGTGGAACTGGGAAGGTAACAATACTCAGTTTATAGTGACTGTTCATAGGCTTGGTGGAAGTAAAGTCCATTCTGGGATGACTGATGAGATGTCAAAAATATCCACTTCCCTGTAACTAGCTTTATCTGGAAAAAAACCAAAAACAAAACCAAACCTCTTTGCTAGAAAAGCAGCAACCTAGAACAACTTGTGCTAATGAATGCTCTGTCTCCCAAGTTTCTGGACATGTATCTACCAAAAAAATTGAGATTTCCCCTGGGGACCAGTTGAAATGTTCAGAAAGAAATGTAGAGATTTATTTTGTCAGCGCTACTCAGATATTCAGTAGGCAAATGATTTGGAGAGCACAGGGACTTGGGAAGGAAACTAATCCAAGTCTCCCTTTCCTTCCAGTGGTGGAGTTTAACTCAACATAAGTTTCCCTGGGCAGTTCTCACCCAGACTCCAGAATAAACATTGCACTTCAGCATGATGTTTTGGTGGGGGTTTCTTGGTTTTGAGAGAAGGAAAACTAAGGCTGAGATTCTTCATCCCATGCAAGTATTCCTATTTTTGAGTGTACCTCTAAATCTGTGGAGAATCTGAATCCCCTCCACACTTTCCTTTTCCTCTTTCTAATCAACCTAAGAATGCATTGCTGAAATGTTGCTTCAAGATGAAAACCCATTTCTAAGTTACTTTGTACTTCCCTGCATATAAAGAAAGAGAAATGTCCTCTTTTCCTGTTCAGTTTGACTTCCTCCATCAGAAGAAGTTTAATACAGTGGAAACAGCTCACCTGAATTTGCATGCCAAGAGACTTTGATTTGTGATACACAAATTGTCTTTGGAGGAATTGTCTGCAGGGGTTTTTTTTCCCACATTCTGCCCTGCTCCATGCCTGGGTGTTCAGTTTTAGTAAGAGTATTCAGGATAGTCTCTAAATACCCTTCTAAGACTATTGTAAATATTTTGGTTTGAAACGTCTCTGGAATTAATATTTGTCTCAAAATGAAGCACTTTGCAAAGTCTTTCAAGGCAGTCCTACTGTCAGCTTCATAACAAAGGTTTTCCTTTGTCCTTCTACTTAAAGACCATTGGATATGAACCTGTTTCTAGAATAAACATTAATTATCAGAATCATCCAGTTTCAATCATACTCTACATTCTGTATATTTTTAAAAATGCTTTAAGTTGTTCTTAGGATGGAAAAGGTGAGAAATTAGTGTTTTGAGTAGTTGCATCTTGTTTTTTCAAAGGTCTGGGACGTCTGTGCATCATTTCAGCTGCATAAAGTTGTGCTCTAAGCAACTCAAACCATGTCAGCTGCAGGAGGTGAGGAATCAGCCCAGGCCAAGTGGTAGTTGGCTCTAAGTCCCTTGTCATTCTACCCAGGTATCTGCAATCCAGCTGTTTGCTGGATCCTGACTTCTGGGGTTTTTGCGCTTGCCAGAAAGCCACAATATTTCTTTTAAATAATCTCCAAAAGAAACACAAAAAGAATTCTGCACTTTCTCATGTTAAACAATAAAATGTCAGCTGTTCCAGAGTAGCATAATCTGGCCTGAGAAGGGAATTCTTCTGTGCTTCCTAAAATTCTTTATTTTGTTTTAGCTACTAGACTGTATTTGAAGTCGGTGCAAATCTTGTCTGAACAAGCATAAAGATATGAGTTACCAGGCTTGGCCTCTGCAGGCTTCTTTAACAAATTATCTTGGTTTCTGTGCACGTGAGAGTTACTCAAAAGGCAAGACCAGTGTGTGCTCAAAGACAAAGAATTACTCTTTTAGTGCATTGCAGAGCTGCTGTTTGGCACTGCTGGGACTCTCATGACCCCCGTGAGACAGAATAAAGGTTGTGCTGAGATGCTCTTGAAATTTCCTGACCACTGAGTCACTTCAGCTTGGTGGTACAAGCAGGGAGAAGTGGGGGACAGGAGAGATTAGAAGTGGTACAACAGTAAACATCCCACTCTGCTCTACCTAATGGACAGACACTGCAAATTATCTTATGTTGTGGCTGTTTGATTTAATTTAAATACTCACACGATTTTTATCTGGAGGAAGGAGATATGTCTGGTTACTGTTGAACTTCCATTTAACTTTTAATTTTCATTCTGCATATATCTGTAAATTGGGGTTTTTTTAGGCTACTAGGAGCAAAACAAGTAGCTAAGAGAATGGAAATTAAGGTTTGGATTGCATTTGCTTCTATTCTGAAGCATGATTAATAATAGTGTTCTATTATTTAATAGGCTCTGTTTTTTCCAAATCTGACATTAACTTGAAAAAATTTTGAACTTTAAAAACCTAGACTGAAAAATACCTTGTGGTTCCAGTCTTTGGCAGATGAGCACAGGACTTTTAGCCTTTGGAAATATGGTGTAAATTCAGCATGAAGTTCCAAATAAAATGAGTTCAGTGGTTTTAGCTCAGCTTTTGGATGAAAGTCCAGATAGAAAGAAACAAGCAGGGCAGGGAGGGGGAAGAACTATGCATTATTTCAGCATGACTGATGCTCCTGACAGAGACTCTGGAATATCTTAAATGAAGTGTATGCTGCTTACGTGGTATTTTCCTCTGTTTAATTTTTAAAGTATTTTTAAATTAAAGGTTTGACGTTAGTAATATGTATAATATTGTAACACACACTGGAAATGCCATAGTCAAGAGTTTTGCTAGTTTTCCTGTTAAAACCCCTTACTTTAAAATACTTGGTTTGAAATGGTTCAGCCTTTCTGAAAGTAAGGACTGACAACAAACAGTAATTGTGAAGAAAATGTGGCTAAATTATATTTGGCCATTTGAGACCTATTAATCCAGTGGTCATGTCTCCTGTGTGACACACTGAAAGGCGTAAACTTTTGCTTATTGAAATAGATCATTATCAATTTATGTAGAATAGTGGTAATCAGGACATTCTTTTTTTTTTCCATAGAATTCATTAAATTGCATATGATGATTTTACTTGATGTGTGATCTCTTGGTGCTGGAATGGAATTATCTATGGCTTTATATCTATTAGCTATAGAGTGGACATGACCTTGTATTGATTCCTCACAACATTCCATTGTCTTTTCTTCAACCTTCAAACATCTTTCTATGAAAAGAAATGGAACATGGTAACGTCTTAATAATTTTCAATTGGTTCATGACTGTGGTTTCAAAATTGAAAAGTACTGATAGTAGTATTCAGAGGTTCTTATTTTTGTAATGGATCAGTGATTTTTAGACACTTGTGAATCCTAATTTCCCATTTGTGATGCTGGACATAAAATCAGGAGCATCCCAGAGCAAGAGTTCTCTCTTCCTTTACTGCACTAAGAACCAAAAAGATACTTGACAACTCCCAGTGCTCAATCCCTGTCAAGTCCTGTATTGTTTGAGGAGATTTAGCGAGGCCCAGTGCAGGTTTCAGCAAAGATCAATGAAGTTATGCTTTTTTGCTTGTTTGTTTCTTAAGACATAAAATCCTCTTCCCTAGGTCTCCTTCAGAAAAATAAAATACATATTTTTACAGCAATGTGAAAACCTCTAGATCACCAAAAAGGCAAGTTTTATGTAAAGCATACTATTGAAATTCTGTTAAATAAATCTGGGTTCTCAATATAGATGGAGCATAAGAGAGATGTTGTGTTGAATGAGGGGGGGATTCTCTCTTAACTCAGTTTTTCATCATAAGGGTCTTGTTTATAGTGAAACTTCCATATTGCAACTACTACCATGTGTTATTGTTACTTACAAAATAACTATTCCTGAAAGTTTGCATGTAGACATAGTTTGAATATTGCTTTTCAAAAATACAACCCATAAAGTATAAATAAGAGACCTTAAATCCATTTTAATTATCACTGATGTTACTGGTGTTGGGACCTCAGTGAAATGTTAATTGGCTTAGGAGATGCATTGAGCAATAAATTCTTCAAAAGGGCTTTCAAACTTGCTACACATTTAAAGTTACGAAAATATCCCAACATTATTTTTATCAGTTGAGATCAAATAATAAGGCAGAAAAATTACAAAAAATATTGCTGTTACCTGGCAAAGCAGGTTTCCATTGAAAAGTCTCACATGCTAACCACACAATTACTGTGGAAGGCCGCAGGTATGTGTGGCAAGTAGAGCTCAGATAAACCTTTCAGGATTTTATACGTTTCATTTGAAACCAAGAGAAAAATCCCCCCCACATAGCAGAGGGGCTTTGTGCTCACCTGGTAAGACACTGTAACTGGACTCGTGTTCCCCCAGACCCACCAGAGAGTCAAACACTCCCACCACGCTGTCGTCGATGTTAATGAGGGGGATCCCGGGCCCTGCGGCACCGGGAGCTGGGAGCTCCATCCCGGGTGTCCTCGGGGACCTGTGCCCTGCCCTGGGGCTCCTTCCCAGCCCCCTGTGGCGCATCCTCCTCCTTGGCCTCCTGACAGGAGCATCACCTTCAGTCTGACAAAAATCAATGCACAGGGAGACAAGCAGCAAATAACAGACTAATGATGGTGCCTGCATGGTCTGGTGTGTCCCAGAGAGTATCCTGGAATGGGAAAAAAGAGGAAAATTAGGTACCTGGAGAGCTTTTAGGACTATGTCAGTCATACGGGTCACTTTTCAAGGCAGGTGAAACAATACATGGTAGGTCAATCTAACTGAGCTTCCCCTTGAAAGAAATTGCCCTCTGAGAGTTCAAGTGACCAGTTTGATTTTAGTGGTTCTCTACAGTCCCTTTCAAACAGGTGCTGGTTTGTATTTGGGGTTGCATTTGAAGAGGTAGTTTAGATTTGCAATGCCACCAGGCATTGGCAGTTCAGGAATTGTTACTGCTTCCAGCAAGGCACTTCTTAAGAGTTCTGTAAGGTATCTTCCTCTCTTTTTTTTGTTAATATTTCTTCCAGGTTGTTGTAACTTCTGAGCATGGGAATGGCAAGGTAACAGAAAAATGCCCAATTCATTTGTGATGTGCTGCCCCAAAAGCGACATTTCTGTGCAAGGCATTTTTTCACCATAAATGAAGAGTTGTTGCTTTTCCTTCCATTTCTGGCCATCCCTTTCTCCAAGAGGATCTGTTTGGTTCTGCAGAGGAGACCTTTGGGAAGTTTGTGCTGTTTGTGACATCCATTTCCTTTTCCAGTGAAAGTTTTTATTAAGTGTATGGTCTAAAAAGGTCAATCTATAATGGGTTGTGTTCTGCATTTACGTATTAAGAAATTCAAAATAATTGTGTGTCTTGAACTTTTTTATGCTTGTGACAGAAAAATTACATTTACTGTCACCAATAGGTGGCATTCCAAAACAGAGCAGTCAGGATTCAGGAGTATGCATAGGACTATCCAGCAGTGGAGATGCTGTACCCATGTGGAAATAAGGCCCTGAATGTCCAAGGTTATTAATGATTTGTCAGAGCTCTGTTGCATAATTCTTTCTAAAAGGAAACACTCTTGTCCCGTGGCCTGTTTTAACTGAGACAGTAGAGACAGGAGGCACTCGTGTTCTGGGGAGGGTGAGAATTAGTGAAGAACTTGAGACTTAAAACACTTGGGATTTGTTGCCAAGACAGGGCTTAGAGCATGTCTGTGTTTTTTCTCTAAGGAAGTTCTGAGAGGGATTAAAAAATGCTCTTTCTTAATATTCATCAGTCTGGCTTTATATGTCATCTTTCACTTTGGAGTTAGTCTTATTATATTTTATAAACACTGGCTAGTATTCTTTCAGGAACTTGAACTGTGTTTTTGCCTGAATTAGATTTTGTTAAACAGCTTGTTCATCTTGGTATTTTCTGATCTGTATAACAGGTCAAGTTTTGGTACAAGTTGCCTTAACTGTTCTTTAACATAAGGCATGTGATTGATTGCATTTTTTTCATGCTTTCCACATCATAATTCTCATATGTTCTTTATTCTCACGTTTTAAAATGGAAGTTGGCAGGAAATAAGCTTAAGACACTTAAGTATGCACTTTACTTCTTTTTAATATTGTAGTTTCTGTGTTCAACTATTTTAATTTTAAAATGTTACAGCAAATTTAGATACTAATTTGGAGAATATTAAGCTAATGTTTTTATTTTCATATAAAGGGAATTTGAGATGCAAGTGTCTCACACAAATTCTCACTGTGCCTCATGTAATGGCAGGTTCTGAAATGAATCCAAACTTTAGCTTACCGCTTTCTACCCATCAGAAATTATTCCAAAATGCTATATAGACCTTATAGCCTTTTATTTACAGAAATTACTGTTAATTAAAATATCAAATAGATGCAGAGGCTTGTCCTCTGCATTGAAAATGCCTGTTCTTGCTCAGAAAGTGCTCATTTCTGAGTGCCTCAGGACAAATGACCTAATGCCTTTGGTTTCTGACTTGCATGGTAATGAGTGGCTATAAAATTACACAGTAAACTTCAGTTCCACAAGTTGGACTGAAACACACCAAGAGCCCTTGGGGAAAACTGAATGTACAAAGAAAAGGCTTGACCATGTGTGTTCATTCTGTCGAGTTAGTGACATCTTAATTATGGTCCCATTTTTCTGGTATACTCTGTAATAACACCATAACTGTGTAGTTACAATGCTGCTGCATTACACTTGGGCTTTTTTAACATTTAACCATTTCTTCCTGTGACCAGAGGTGCATAATGGCATCAGTGAAATATTCTCCCATTCTCCATCTTTTTTTAAAAGTCAGGAATATTATTGGGGGATTGACAATATTGTATTATTATACATTACATTAACTGTACAAAAGATGTTTTGTTAGGAACTTAAAGAGTAAAATTCTATAGCAAACCGTATTATTTTAAAGCAAAACTTGGTTTCATAAAATACTTTATAAACACTAATTTTAGAAACTCAAAAACAAAACTACAGAAAACACACACCCTACCCCCCAAATAATGTCTTTATAAACTAATCCTGTTCATATATGTGAGTTTATATGCTGTATTTTGACACCAATTTAACTCTTCAGCACTGAAAGCTTAATATGGCTACTTTCAACTAAATGGTGTTCTTTGCATCCAAAATACTGGGCTACTGAGTTTCTTCCTTTGGCTTATTCCACAAGTGCTGTCTCACATTTTAAGGCCCAAATTGTGAAAGGCCTTGAGTGCGTTGGGCCTTTCCTGCCCATGACGGGGATCCTCAGATTATCCTCAGGACGTTGTATTTTGGATACGGCCAGCCAGCTCTTAATTTGGGGAAAATTCAGCCTATTCCATTTATGGCTTTTGTAATAAATTATTGCATAGTAAAATAGAATTACAGATAGCCAATATAATGAAGTTATTAAATGTTTGTGTTGCCAGATACTCTCAATGTAGCTGCCTTGTTATACCTTTTTTAATTTTACCCATAAATATTTAGATCAGGCACAGTATGTGAAAGCATCTTTATTACCTTTACTTTTACCATGTAACATGTTCAGTAATTTGTAGCTTTCAAAATGTTTATCTTCAGTAAGTTCAGTATCTGTCAGTTTGCTATTATGTTAATGGAAATAGTTAATTTTTAAAGGAGAGACCCTTTAGAAACACCAGAGTACCAGAATTTATTAAATAATCTATCTTTATGCATTCGGTCTAAATTCAAACATGTTTCTAAGATGTCAGCATTATTTCTCCTGACACACAGGAGTTAAAGTGCTTTACCAAGATTTTTCACATACTCTTCTATAAATGCATTGCATAGAAAGAAGTTACATTTATCCATAAGCAGCAAAACCAGTGGCACTTTCCATTAGTTTAAGTTGGATGTGCGTGGCAAACAATCACACAGAACAAAAAGCAGCTTAAGGGGTATTGCACAATTATCTAGAAAAGCATTTATGTTCAGTATTGCTAAATAGAGCCCACATTATTTCATACACATTTGCAAAGTTAACATGAAGTTTAAGCCATTCAACACCATGCTTTAAGCAGTAATTTAAAATGGAAAACATTTTACCTTGTAATCTAACCTAACAGCAGATTCTGCTTGCTTTCATTTAGTCTCCCGTTGCAAATGAACCAAAATCACAGTGATATCTTTAAAACAAACAGAGAAACAGTAGGGATTGTTGAAACATGTGAGATGATTCCTTAGTTATGTCTGAAATAGCTTCTTTCCCTGGGGAGCCAGCGCTGAGTTCTGTGTGCAGAGAATCAGCTCGTGCTGGTGCTCGGAGCACTGGAACCTCACTCCGGGCAAATGAGAAGCAGCACAATGCCTTCGGTCCCGAGGCTGACAAGGCACAGCTGGAAATCCTTTTCCAGAGCTTACAGTCTCTTAAGAAACAGGAAAATGGAGTGTTTTCAAAAGAAACAAAAAAATGTGTATTTTATTCTGTTCTGGTTTATGTATTTAGAAATTTCGTTTCCAGGTGGCATGACTTTAATGTAGATTTATTTAAAATAATGAGATATAATACATTTTGGCAGACGTAGCCTTAACATAAAAGCATTTATTAAAATTAGAACTTTTTGTTTTCAGTTTGTGTTTTCTTAATCCACTCCTGCTCTTAAAGCCTGTCATCTACAAGCAGGAAACCTTTTTGTTGAAGTTTTAGCATGGAAAGTTTTTCTTTTGTCCATTTACAGAGATGATTTCACTGTAAGTTGTAGCTTATGCATGGAAAATAAAACGACCAAAGAGCTTTCCCTTCATTTTTTCTCTTTGTAAGGCTAATTACATCCTGAAATATGATCCTGAAGCACAGCTCTGCAGAAGCTGCAGGGAAGTTAGTGATCCCAACAGGAGAAGTGAGTTTGAGGGAAGGGAGGGAATAATGATACATTACCACAAGTCCTTTGTGTGCCAGCAGAGCCTTTTCCTGCATTCCCAGGTAGCGTGGCTGTGGAGTTTCCAGGTGGGATGAGTGGGATGCTGGGTCTGCTGAGCTTCAGAAATTACAAATTTACCTGGTAGACAGAGTTGTCTGTGTTCTGCTGGCATTAAAAGATTGTCTTTTGCTTGAACTCACACTCTGAGGAATATTTAGACACACAGTCATGGAATGGTATAACCATTGAGTTAACCATAATTGTTAACTGGTGTGTGGTGGAAAGATACTGGGGAAACACAATGTCTCCTAAAACAGTCATTCAGTTCCTACTGTGCTCTGCTTTGCAAAGACAGAAGAAATATTAAACTTGGGTAGTTTATCTGGAACTGTGTGAAAGGAATGGAGACAGTCACACTTAACAAATGGAACAAATATCTGAATGGAAGGAACTTGAAACCTTATCCCATCCCAGCCCTTGCCGTGGGCAGGGACACCTTCCACTATCCCAGGTCGCTCTAAGCCCCGTCCAACCTGGCCTTGGACACTTCCAAGGATGGGGCAGCCACAGCTTCTCTGGGCACCCTGTGCCAGGGCCTCCCCACCCTCACAGGGAACAATTTCTTCCCAGTATCTGATCTAAACCCATCCTCCTTTAGCTTAAGGTCTTCCCCCTTGTCCTGTGACTCCAGGCCCTTACCCAAAATCCCTCTGCAGCTCTCTTGTAGGCCTCCTTGGACACTGGAAAGGGCTCTAAGGTCTCCCCAAAGCCTTCTCTTCTCCAGGCTGAACAACCCCAAGTCTCTCGACCTGTCTTGATAAGTGAGGTATACATTCAGTAACACCTTAAGAGATCCTTCAATCTGCTTAGAGGATTTAGGATTTTCACTGTATGCCTGTGAGGCCATTGTTTATCTTCTTCTCAGCTTTTATTAAGGAAGAAATAAAGAGAACCTGAAGGATCCGTAAAGGCACAGCTCCCTCTTCATGAAAATGGCATTACGCCTTCCTACAATGAGCAGTAACACTCAAAAATTGTAGGAGCTGTTAAAGAGCAACCCATGGTTGCCTGGTATCAAGAGGATTTGGGGGGTTTAATGTAAAAACTGTCTGAGAATGGACATCATCTGCTGCCTTTCAGTAAGATTTAGATGCATGTAAGATTAACCATTAGATATTGGTTTTAATATTGTTATTTACATTGAAATCTTCCAGTAAATTTGCTGGCTGTAATAACTAAAGAAAACATACTGTATATTTTGCTAAAGCTTCAGACTAGGATGGCCTTGCAAATGATTTCAGACATACACAGTTCAGGTAGTTTCTGTTTGAGTGAAAACACTGCTGTATCCTCAGGGATCTAATATTTACTGTGTTTATGGGAATAGTTCACTCCAAGAACAGAGCATTGCCAATATCTGCTCTGTTGGCAAGTCCTGTTATGCCTGTCTATCCCATGGCCAGTTGTCAGAATGAGTTGTGCAATGGGAATGTTATGGCCTGTTAAGATGCCTTAATGTGGAATGGTCTCCTTTGAGGAGAGAAGAGACAGAGTGTAAGCAGCAGTGACTAATAATTAGAGTAACTTTTTATTATTTTAAATCTTAGGGCAAGCTGCCACTCTTGGTTTGTATCTTGAGCAAGAGCCATAGGATGTGAGAAATAGATGTGGAAACCTGGTGCCTCTGGCATGGATTCTTCTCTTTTCCTTTCACAACAAGAAGTACTAGTCAGTGTACAATAATACTGTTGTTATTTTCCTTTTTATCAATTTGGCTTCTTTCTGTAGGAGTTAATGGAGGGAGGAAAAACATTCACTACTGTGTCCCGGTTCTAAACCTCAGAGGAGGTAAAATTAATCTATTAATTAATAGAACAGAATCTGTGATGCTGAAAAGAGCTTATAGATATTCAAATTCTCTCTGAAAGGCCACTTAAACACATGGAGCATGCTGAAACAGGAGGAATAACGTGTGTTTCTCAAATGTCTTCAAGGTGCCTGCAGTGTAATACTGTAGTCATCAAAGACAGCTAGCAGGCTGAAGGAGTATGAGGAGGACAACTTAAAAATAAAAATTATTAAGCCAACTTAAGAAGCATAAAAAGTATAAAAAGCAGAGAGTATAGAAAGAAGAGTTGAAGTAACTCTTTATGATCACAGCATGTAGAAACCATGGAACTCAGTTCTATTTCATACCTTTTCAAATGGAGTCTTTTATCTGCATAATGGCCAAAGAAACCAGGATGAGTGCAGGAATAGCCTTCACTGAGCCAATTTAACAGCAAGCATAGCCTGGCTTATCAGAGTAGAGGAAACAATGTATTTACTGTAGTCAGGCACTGATAACTCCAGTACTGCTGGAATTACCTCCCAACCTTTACAGTGTGAGGGCACTCAGGAGGTGGTGCAGGTCAGCAAGTCCATCCTGCTGCTTGGAACAGGTCACAGCTGAATCCAGAACAGGGTTTTGTTCTGCTGGCTTTGAAAGGCATCAAGGACAGGGTCAACTTCTCTTGGCTGCCTAGATTGCATTATTTACTTTACCTTATATTCCTTTATTCCCTTTCCTCCCCTTTCACCTTCACAAGTTCTTTTCTCAGCCATTTCAAAATATGCAGCCTGCCAAGGTTTATAGCTTCCCTATTGACCCAGTTTTGCAGACTTTATACCTTTCTTTCATAATTACAACATGGTTGTCATATCATTTTTTCCTTGAGCATCAAAGGAAAACTGATACTACCCATCCACCCTCTTGAATTCTGCAATATTCTGCCTTTTCCTGCTGCAGTCTCAATAGTGGCACAACTGACTGCATGTACAGGATTTTCCTTCTCTTATCTCTGTCCTGAAACCCTTCATGGTATCTCCCTCGTGGTGTCACAGGTGAGCAGTAGGCACATGCAGACCTCTTATGATTTTATATGCTTGCATAATATTCATTTCTTTGTGGGGAATGGGGGGAACCCCAGACCTCTGTACCTGTTACTGTGTCTCACCTGGCACCGTGAGTACATTCGATAGCTTTAAATGTTCCACAGTCGTCCTTACTTTTAATAGTCTTCTCTCACATTATATCATTAATAGATATTTTACCTATGTCTCCTGGCTTTCTACGTTATTTACAGAAGGGCTGTGTTGAAGTTGGATCTGTTATTTAATTAAAACACCAATCAAAATATTTCTGTGAGTCGAAAAACATATCCCCATTCAGGAATGTAAGGCTACTTCTGCTTTATTCAGGAATTAGAAGGAAAAGAGACAATACTGAAAGTTACAGCTGTGGTTTTTTAACTTTTTAGTGAAGTAAAAGAACAGAATGACTTTTTAAAATTGCTTTACTCTTACTTGTAATGATGAACCCGTGCAGTTGCTGGCTGGTTTTGATCAGAGACAAAGATGGAATCCTAAACTTTGCAATTACTCATGTGGTTTATTTTTTTTTAAACATACAAGTTTATAGTTGGAAAAAAGTAGCAATGGGGGGAAAAAATTTATAACTGTTAAAGTCAGCACAAACCATGAGGTGCAGAATTTGGGATTGGCAGTACACTGTATTTTTGAAACCTGCACCAGTTACTGCATTCCTTCTGTAATCAGTGGTCAGGAATATCCTTATGGAAAAAAACAGGAAAAGACAAAATATTGCGGGTAAACCTTGAGATATTAAACACAGATTTTCCTCATGTATTTAAAAATATTAACAATACATTGCAAAGAGTGTGGGGTATTTCTTTAGGTGCGAATAAACCTAAAATTGCAATATGAGATGTGTGTAGCTGGGATCTATTTACATTTTTAAAAGTTCATTTTCAACTGTAACTGCATCCCAATTCCAGTTCTTCACTGTAGTGAACAGAATATCTAAAATATTTTGTATTGCTCTATAATAATTCATTTGCATTAACTTCTGAGGACACTAATTATCACCACACTTCGGTGCCTCTTGGTCAGGTTTCTGTTCAATCCCACAGCACCATTTTTAGTTTGTGGTATGTTTTTCTCATATTATACCTAAAATGCCAATGACCAGACAGACAGAAGTAGTTTGTAAAGCCTTTCTTCAGAGCTACCTGAAATTTAAGGTTGCCCAAATTGTCTCTATGTGCATCAATGAAGGAATTTAGTGGAATTTTTATGATATTACCCAGAGCCTGTTCCCTGTGGTGTTCCACAGCAAATTGTCCACCTACCTTGAATAAATACAACTTTTAACCCCTGGACCTTGTAAGGAAACATGGAAGATTTCTCCCGTCCTTCTGCATTTCTTTTCAAATAGTATCACTTATTTTTGGGGTTCAAATGGTGACACTGCCCTGTATATTGGGCAGTTCTATTTCAGCTATTTGCTGACTTGTATTTTTCCAAAATACTCATTGTAACAACTCAGCACATCTTCTGTGTGTCTAAAATAGCACAGGGAGCTTGGCTTGGAGTTTGGTTCCTCTCCTGTGCCAGTATTGAGCATTGTTACTCATCAATAGAACTTTGAGGTTTCTAACTCTTTTTCTAAAATAATTGTATTTTGCAACAGTTGTTAAGTTTCTGGCATGAGCCATAAGCCTCCTGTAGACTTTCACTGATGTCCTGTCCTTGCTTTTTATACACAGTTCCATTTCTTCAAAAGGCAAATACATCCCACCAGACCAAAGGGACAGTGCTGCTCCTAAATAAAGATTGGGCTCTAATGCACATATAGAAAAGTCTGTGTTTTAAATATAGAGAATTATATAGAGAAATATATAATTTAAATATAGAAAATATAGAAAATTACTTAATACATAAAATTTAAATTTAGAAAAGTCTGTATTTTAAATATATGAAATATAGAAAATAAGAATATATAATTATTCTAATGGTCTTTCTCTATTTGTTTGCCCTTTTCATCTGGTTTCCATTTGCTTGGTTGTGCTTGGTTGCACTTTCCGTTTCTTTGGCAAAATGGCAAAAAAAAATCCATACAAAGCACTATATACTTCTCTAAAAAGCGAATGCATCTTTTTTTTTAGCTTCTCTTGTGCACTGTGGCCATCTTGGACTGTATCATGTGAAAATGAATGCTTGATCTTACAGATAAAACTGGTGGTTTGAGATGTCAACAGGGAGACGTGGTTGGGTTCCTGTGACTTGCTGCTTATACCCCTGTTGTTTGTGAGCTCAGATGTTTTCCCATTGGTTTTAATATTAAGTAGGAATTAGTAACAGGATGCCTCTCCACTGAGAGACTGTCTCAGGAAGGAGATGTAAACTGAGGACACAAATATTTTGAAGCATTTTAGTCAAAATGAAGGATTTGTTGGCAGCTGGGACAAGAAGACACTTGAAGGACAGTAACAAAGTTTGCTTGTGGTTTCCTTCTAAATCTAAAAATTAGTTGTCTTTGCCTGTTGATTCATGTTTTTCCCATTATAAACAGAAGCATCAAATGGTTGGTTTGGGTGAATTAGTGGACAATGGCAAAAATTATTTGTACAGCAACTGTGCAGCTACCAGAGAGAGTCTGAAGGAGAAAAATGGCAGGATATATGTGTGTATATATACAGATAGCTAATTTTAAAATTTATCTTTTAATGCTATAATGCTATTTTTGATTATTACATTTCTAGAGATTTATAATTCCACAGTGCATTAAATTCAGAACTGAGTACAAGTTGAAAAGACTCCATTAAGTTATTAATTACGCTGGCTTTATGATCTGACTGACGTTTGTGGCCAAACTTGGGCAACTCCAAACGAACAGGAGTTGTGTACTTCCTGATACTCCAGGACAGTTCCCCCTGTGTCATCTTCAGAAGGGAAATGTTAAAAACAAACAAAAAAACCCCCACTGTTTCAGCAGGTTGTTATTCTGGATGACTCTGTATGGTTTATAAATATGTCCTGTTGAAGGAGAACATTGGCCTTGTTTGGGTTTTTCCCAGAGCTCGGACAGACTTTGCCAATTTACATTTTTATGATGATTTCTCTCTGTTCTTCACATTAAATCCTGTGTCTGCCCTTTCCTCTCGGAACTGAAGGAATCATCAAATGACTGAAGAAAGAGTAGAGTCAGTTCTGAAAAATCGAGTTTTGTTTTCATGATACAAGATGATGAGAAGTTTGGGGCTGGGGACAGAGATGGGTTCCCTTGTAACTGGTAATTCCTGTAGTGTCAACATGTCCTGTGTGCTGGACAATCCCAGCTTCCCTCTTGAACTGTCCCTGTGGAAATGCACAGGCTTTGAGCTCTGTTTCAGAGCTCTGTTTCAGGCTTTGATAGCTAAGCCTTTAGCAGTTGGACTCAGTGATCTCTGTCCTTTCCAACTCAGGATGTTCTGTTATTCTCTGTTTATTTGCTGTTTTTCTATATTTCATGGCCTTTACTTCTATTACACAATGTGAGCTGTACAAGGTGGAATAAACCAATTTTGTTTCAGGGAGTTGGGACATTTTATAAGGTCCATTCACAGCGAGTACTTTGGTAACTGAATGTTATGATATTTTTGTCTCATAGGAATTAGCAGTAAAGATCCCATGAGTTCATAAGAATTGAACTGTTAGACAGTAATTCTGAATTCATAGGGATATGCTAGAGATGAGAAATGTGATTTTGGAGGTCCAGGAGTTGTAGAGCTACAACTGGAATTATTTTAAGAGGTTTTAAGAGGCACAAATATGTGCATAGTCTAGACAGTGCTACTTCTGCACTGGCAGGGGCAGCTGCAAGAAATGCTAATGCAGGAGCTGAGGCCAAAACAGAGGAGAGGGGGGAAGTAGAAAAAGCCAAAGGTGAAGAGTATGTTGGAGGCTTCAGGTCTTAGTTCTCAGTGTGATTGGGAAGAGTCATCCAGAGGTCTTTCTACAGTGGAAAAAATGAATATTGAAGTAATCCAGAACTCTATTTTAAATAACATTATAGTGCTTGCTTTTCTTCTCGAATTTTTCCATCTGTACGTACCTTATAGTTCCTGCTGTGAGACTCAGCCTGGGTTTGGGAGTGGAGCCTGTCTGAGTGTTACAGCCTTGTCTTTTTATATGAGCCGGGGATAACTCCATGTTTAAATTCTGGGAATGGAAATCTTCCTTTGGTCTCTTGCTTTAATTTCCTTTTTCTTGACTGTTTTTACTCAAGAGGCTTCTTGTGCTTCCTCAAATCCAGCTGTGTGAAAGGTTGGGCAAGGCTGGTGCTCTGGGATCTGGGCTGCAGCGGGCACTGCTCCACAGCTTTATGTTGTGGGGTTAGGACAAATCTCCTTGTTAGGACACAAGGAAAACTTGAAACATACACCAGGTTTGCACACAGGAATGTTTGTGTCACTTCCTTAGAGCTTTAAAAACACGAGAGAACTAAACTGATTGTTTGGGAAATGGAAGAAGTAAAGAGAAAATTTTAGTATTAAGTATTTTTTTTTCAACTTCTACCAGAACAAAACGTATTGTTGCCAACATTTTTGAAATGTTTTTGCATGGCCAGCAATTTAAATTCAAATTATGAAATGCCTCAAGTTTGCATTGAAAGTGAATGAATTGCACTGGCAGCTGCTGTTGGTATTATCAGTGCTCTTTGTGTTGTGGCAGTACCTAGCAATGAAACAAATATTTATCCACATGAATCACACAACATTCCTAGGGAGTGCAACTTTGGCCTTTATAAACCAAATAAGGTGGAGCATAAGGATATGTTTTTGCCTGGCAGCTGCCTGTGATTTCTCCTGCTGGATACAGTAAAGAATTCTCAGCACTGCCCTAAATTCTTTTCTACTTGCTAGTACAAAGATATGTGAGTCAAAATCCTCCTTGTTGTGAGAAAATTGATACCAAAAGTGTAGCACCGTTTCCACACTGAATGGTGTTACATGTTTGCTGCGTTCCTTGTTTTGCTTCTGTTTTGTTTTTCTTATTGAAGTCATTGAGTAGATCAGAGTTTGAGGATAGTTGACCCATTTTACAAGCCTGTTTTTTATCAGTGGACTGACAACTTTACACCCTCACACATACAGTAATTACAAATTGGTAAACGTCTTCTTGTAGATGTTTGGGTCTCCCCAAAAATATTTCCTGTACTGTTCTTGTTTGTGCTAAGAATGTGTTTGGAAAACTGGAATGTCCTGCTTTTGACAGCCAGATGTAAAGAACTGTCTTTGGGTATTACATGAAAAGAATTCAGTGGGTTGAAAGCTTTCAAGGGCTTTTCAGCTGGACCCGTTCCTGCTCTTGTTGATAGCAACAGGCACTTTAGCATTGCATGTTAATGTTTCTTTTCACATAAGCAGCTGATAATTGTAAATAACCAGACAAATGAAAGCTACTGGGTGGCAAATTTCTGTGCAGTCTGTCCCAAATGTAATGTTCTGTAGAACCATTAAAAGAGGATGGATGTCTTGTGGAAAAGACTTCAGTGTCTACAGCATATGTTTTAGTGAAAACACTGATACAAAGCTTTGCTTTTACCCAATGTAGATGTCAAACCTTTTTGTAATGCTCAGGAAGAAGAACAGTAATACTGCAGTGGTATTTGTGAAAATGAGCACTGATTTATATGAGGATGCAGATGTACGTATCTGTGTGTGTTTAAGGAAAAATCTGGTCCTCATGGAGGCTGGATAAGTGCGTCTTGTTGTACCACATTCAGTAGGGATTGTGCTGTGGACGTTGCCATTCATCTACTGACATCAAACCTGGGTGGAACTAAAAATGGAGCATAGCTTTATTGAGAGTGCAAGTCCCACAGGAGGTTTTTGGGTTGTTTTGTGCAAGCGCAGGTTCCACCTTTGTGACTGATGTGCAGGGAAGGGCACGGTACAGCCGCTCCTTAGGGTATCAGGGGACAGCACAGGCAGCTGTGAGAGATGGGAACTGGCCAAACCCCTCTCTGCTGCCGGGCAGTTTGCTCTAAGTGAGAAGAGATTGACCTCTTAATTTATATCTCTTGGTGAGAAATGAACACTGGTATTTCAGACGTTGCAGGTGGGTCTAAGGATATAGGTGTCTTCACCAGGTAAGATAATTTTGCCCACGTAGCAGCAAATAACTCTTCAGGCCTTTGGGAAAGGCAGTTCTCTAAACTTGAACAGGATTCCAAACACCTTCCCATGCCTGTTCTATCATTAATTGGCAGTCAAATATAAGTAATAATAACTGAACTTTATTTTATTCTGACCTCTGCTATTTCTGTCCTTTTTGCTTTGAGTTTCTTCTGCAGAGTCTTAGCAAAAACCTTGGGGGTCAGGATGAAAATGTTGCTGCCACACACCAATTGGTGATACATATTTTGGATATTGGGTTTTTACCTGATCTGACTCATGAAGTCAGGGGAAAAATCCTCTGCTCTGCAGCACGGATCTTTGTAGGGATAACGTATCTCCAATTACTGTGCCAGTGGGCAACTGCTTCTTTTAATTGCATAAATTAATGGAGTTTTATTGAGCAGTTCACTGACTTCTGTCCTTAACTGTGCACTTTTCTCTTCTACTTGATCCACAGTCAAGATAAAATAACCACAGCAGTACATGATGAACATAAACTGAGTATCTTGTTCAAAACCTTCTTTTTAATCACACTTTTAAAAAAATAAATGTCTAACCTTGAGCTAATTTAGATAAACTAGATGTTCTTCATTGTGTCCTATGCTTTATTTTTTAAATTAATCTGCCTGCTTGGGAAAAAACTAACACAGCTTCAGAGCCAAGTCATGAACTAAATTCAGATGCTTTTATTTAGATGACATTTAAATTCTGCTGTCTGGATGAGCTTGATAATGTAAACTGTACAAAAGCAAGTTGGGTCACATTTGATAATCAACTTTTCTGTGGTATTTCAAGTCCAAGTTGCTTTATGTGATTCTGGACCCTTTTATTAAGACATCAAAATGGCTTAGAGATAGTCGTGCAGCAGCATCTCTACAGAAAAAAAATTGAGGATCTATTAAGTGTCTTGCTTCTGTTGTAATGGAAGAAAACACAAACTTGGCTTAATTTCTCTCCTAAAAATGCCTTTCCTGCAGTCTACTTCCTTCAGATTATTGAAAAACTGGCTCACAATTATTTCTTCCTGAATTGTTGATACTTCATGCTGTTCTACAGTATGACATCTTTTTTCCTTTCATAATTTTTCATCTCTGTATTGTCCTTGGCTGCTCATTATCTCTTGCTAAATTAGACATCTCTGCTGACTTCCACAGTGCCGTATGTAAAGTTTAGCATCAAGAAATATTTAATTATACTTAACAGCAGGGGGTTCAAAATACAATAGGATGAAAACTAGTATGTCAGTAAACTTGTGGAGGGAGAACAGAACTGCTGAGCTCCACTGGTTTTCTGGGAATTTCCACTGAAATGAATGTCCAGGAGCAGTGTTAGTGCTCTCCCACAAAATCCCAACCAGTTCCCAAGCCCTGGGCTTGGAGCTGTGGTGATACCTGTGCAGGGGGTGACTCCACAGCCACCTTAGTGATAAGACAGTGTGTTTTAAAAGTTGAATAAAATGGCAAATAAGCCCTAGAATTTTAATCTAGAAAAATGCAGAGTTTAAAACTTTCATAAACCAATGGAAATCTTTTACCTCAGCAATTTTAAAGAGAAGTACTGGAGATAAGATTTGGCTCATGCTCAGCAAGAAAAAAAAAAGTAAAGAAAAAGCATCTGCAACTTCAGTGTTCCCTGTTTATGATCTACCCCTTCCTGTTCTTTCTGAGGTTTCATGTTCATTTAATTCTATTTTTCCTCACAAAAATAAACCTCTAGTATGCATTTTAATTTATTCCCAGTCTGCTGTAATTAAGTTGCAGATAAACACATGGTTGCCATATGACAAAGTGATATGGAAAGGAAATGAGACAGTATTTTGTGTACTGGGGCTTTGATAATGTTGGGTTGGCTCTTCTGTAGAGGTACAGCCGAGATCCAATTAGGAAAATACAAAAATTATGGAAAATTAATGCTCACATTGTGAACATAGTGACAAACTGAATCATGTAGAATCATGGTTGAGTCAAGCAGAAAAAATCATAATGTTATGGAAATATGAAAGGAGGAAAATAAGTGGCAATGGAAATAGAGCAGAGGCCAGAAAAGAGAAGCTGTAATCAACTGAAGATGAAAGAAAGAACAAAGCAAAGGGACTTCACTGGCAATCAGCAAAGGCCACGTGGGTTTGGTCTGGTGGTCAGTGGTTTCAGATACTTGTGCAGAGCACTGGCTTACCTACAAGAGGGAGTTGCAAGATTGAATCTTGGCAAAGTGATCAATGACTTGAGTCACAGATCTGGGCTGATAAAAGGTGCAGGTGTGAAACCAGGTGAATCCAGAGCACTTTTTGTCCAAGTAACCAACCTGCTGTGCCTGTGCTGCAGGAGGGAACCAGGCATGTCCTGAACTTGGGAGAGATTTTGGTAAACCTTTGCAAAGGATGGCATTCAAACTGTTATTTATAGAATTCCAGAATGGTTGGGGTTGGAAGGGACCTTAAAGATTATCTCATTCCAACCAGCCCAGGTAGCTCCAAGCCCTGTCCAACCTGGCCTTGGACACCTCCAGCGATGGGGCAGCCACAGCTTCTCTGGGCAACCTGTGCCAGGGCCTCCCCATCCTCACAGGGAACAATTCCTTCCCAATATCCCAACTATCCCTGGTTTCTGTCAGTGGGAAGCCATTCCTTGTTGTCCTGTCACTACTTGCCATTGTCAGACTTTCTCATAGGCCCCCAAACCTTCTCCCAGAATTCTCCTTCCCTCTCCTAAAAGTGAAACCTGTGTGTTGGTTGTGTCACTTGTGATTTTAATTTTAAAAGCAGGGGACTGAGCCGTGGAGGGGGTGAGCTGTGACTGCCACGTGGACAAAACCACTTTGTCCTTGTGCTCTTCCCGACCTTGGTTCCACAGGCGCCGGAGGTTTGGGTGATTGGTATCCCATGGATCACCAGCAGGACTGGTCTGCTTGAGGAATGTGTCCCCTTGGATGGGAAGTTGGGAGCTGTGTTTATTCTGAGACGTAATTACGAGTGGTGAAGCTTCATAAATCCATCCTGAAAATACAGTGTTTGTCTGGGGTGTAATTTAGTTGAAGGGGGAAAGCACATTATGAAAGTGCTTACAGCAACCTTTAGTTGCACAAAATGAGAAACTTTCAATTTCTGAATGTGCCTCTACTGCTTTAATGAAATTAATTTTAAAAGTTACTGGTGTTATGTCAATGTTGGTATTTGAGGCCTTAATGCCCCCATTTTATGTGTGACTTCAGCAGGTGATAATGTGGTCTTAGCTGAGCAAACCATACATAGAAATCACCTGAATCAGGGCCCAAATGGAGCATCCTTGGTAAATTTAGAAATTGCTTGTCCCCCTAGAGAGCTCATGGTAGCAGAACTGTTTATATACGTCCTTCTTACAGGGCAGCAAGTTCAGAATTAGCAGTAAAAGTGAGCTGTTGTTCCAGCTGGGAGCAGTCGCCTGTTTTCTTCGTGAGTGGGACAGAAGCAAATTTATTTGCTTTTATTGCAGCATTGCCAATTTTGCTTTGCATTTGTAGTCACAGCTCTTAAGCTGAACAATTTACAACATTTTCCATAGCAGAGATTTAGTGTGCAGAAAATTTCAATGCAGCTTTAAACAGCTGGAGAATAATATATTTTGTTGAAAAATAGCTACTGCAAGTGTATTCCCTGGGATGGCTGTGTGTGTTTATAAAATCTGTCATGGGAGCAAGGGAAGCCTGTGCATTCCATCACCATGGGCCCTTTGTGGTTTGAGACTATTCCTGTTTGAGACAAAAGTTCCCATAAGATTCCCTGCTTGGACTCCTGAAGG
This sequence comes from Atrichornis clamosus, assembly GCA_013400975.1. NCBI lineage: Eukaryota > Metazoa > Chordata > Aves > Passeriformes > Menuridae > Atrichornis > Atrichornis clamosus. The sequence continues at coordinate 118,317 of WBMZ01001002.1, forward strand.
AGCTGGAAAAGCAATTTCCGTCTAGAAGTAATAATAGCCTGGACTTTGGGGTTTGATCATAAACTGACATTTTAAAGTCATTTGAGGAAAGATATTTCTTGATTAAAGTCAGGTTTTTGCTTAATGCAGTTGTAGCTGATCTTTCCCATCCGGTATCATGTACTTGCTGGAATCTCCTTCCCTGGCCTTGGGTCCAGTTTACAAGATCCCTCCGGAGTTCCTGACTTTCCCAAGAGACCTTTCAGTGGCTCGGCTCATTCTGTTACCCTGGTTATTGTTTGGCTTTTCTTTTCCTCGGGGAAAATTGGGGAAAGTTGTTCAGCAGAGATGGGGTGATGATGTGGTACCCACAAGGAGTGTTTGGAATTGTGCTTCTGTCCATGCTCACCCTCTGCCTGGTTTTTCAGTTACCTGCCAGATCCCCACATTTCACCTGTGGGATTCCAACACTACATTTTCCATGTGAAATATAAAAGGCAGATTATGTGACTGCATTTCCCAGAGTTTATTCCTGAAACTGTCAGTGTTTAAGGTTGCTGCTTAATCCTGGGTGCAGTAGCTTTGCTTGCTGCTCCCACTGGGTGTGGGTTGTGAGGTGGGAAGGGCAGCCGGGATCGTCACACGGATCTAGGCCGGGGCTGCCTCGAGCCACCGACAGGGCTTGGGTTTTAGCAAACAGGGATGTAGGTATTTGTGGTTTGGCTTTTTGTGTGTTTTGTGGATAGCTACAATATGACCTTTCCCGCTGAAAAGCTGGATTTTATCCCAAATCCTGTGAATTTCACACAGGATCAGATTCTCACGGCATTCAGGTTGGTTGCCAGAACACCGGCACTGAGGGAAGGCACAGAGATGTTCAGTGTGTGCAGAACTCACCAGGGCTCCCTCTCCCAGGTGTAAGGAAGCTTTTCCACAGAAAATCATACACTGGGAATTCCTTGAGTTGCCTCTGGCTTCTATAAATACCCCCCCTAGCTGAGGGGGGAACACGTCAGTCACGGCAGCTGCACAGGAACTCCCAAAAAAGCCCTGGGAGCATTTCAGTGTTTTGGAAATTGTAACTCCTGTCTCGTTCCTCTGATTTGTTTTCTCTGGTGATTCCCACAAGTCTGGATATAGGCAGATAAAGATGAAGCAGGATTCAGTGTTTAACTCTGGGATACTTGGGATCTCTCTAAATGAGGAATGCAAGAGCTGAGTTCCTGCATTTCCAGTATCTACAGCCTGGAGTTAAAGGATCACTTGATCCTCCCAGGCCTCTGACACCAGGCCAGGGAAGGCTCATAGTGGATATCAGATTTGGGTTATTGAGAAGGAAAGCCTGGAAAACTTGTTTTATTTTGTTGTCAGAGGGGCATAATTCCACAGGGAAGAAAGCTGGGAGAGGATCCCTGCTCCTGCCGGATGAGCGACCTTTGATCAGCCACACTTTCAACACTGTAACTGCCCTGCTCCCTGTCCTCCCTTCTGTGTCTGTGTTCCCAGGATAGATCATGGTTGTTATCCTCACAGTAAATACAGTACTGGATACTGGGTAGAAATTAAAATGAGCAAATTCCATGTGTTTTATGTCATTTGGCATTCTGCACAGCCCCCCTTCAGTTTGTCAGAAATTCCTAAACCAGAGCAAGGTCACATCTGGTAGCAATTTTGCTCTGCCAGATGAGGCATAATCCCATAAAACCAAACTCATTTTCTCCAGTGTGCTCAAAGCTGAGCTCTCCTGCTCCTTTTCCATAAGACCTGCCCCTTGTTCTGGGAGCTCTGGAGAATGATTCAGGCTGGGCGACTTTTCACACTTTATAAACTGCAAGGTTTGGAACACAGCTTTGTGTCCAGAACACGAGGCAGGACAAGCAGGGCACAGCCCTGCAGTCTGTGGCTCCATTCTGTTTCCTTTTCCAGCAGCACATCCCTGTGGGATGCTGTTCCTTGGTGATTGGTGTCTGCGCATTCCCTCATTCCCTGAGTAACCTGGCACCTGCAGAATCCATCTGGAGCTATGAGTTCTTTTACATGCTTTTAAAATAGTTCCAGCCAGAGTTCTGAGTCTTGGGTAATTCAAGAGACACACATTAAGCACATCAGATGGACTAACAAAGTAATGGAGCAACCATCAACCTTTGCACATTGTAGTAACTGAACATAATTCCCAGAAACATGGAATTCTAATAGTAGCCAGTATTTTTATGTTTGATCATGTTGCTGCTGTCCCATATTTTGCTAACAGTGGTTATTTTGGTACCTCACTGCCTTTATTACTTTGTGCTTTCAAAGCCCTGTGTGGAGCTTGGGAACCATCTCAAACCAGAGCGTACCAGTAAGGTTCCTTCACCCACTGAGGGGAGGGGGTGAAATGGTGATGTATTATAAGATGTTACTAAATCCAAGTAACAAACTTAGTTAAAAAAAAACAAGTTCTTTCAAAGTTTCCTGGGTTTTACACAAGGATCTCTTAAAAAAAAAGGGTCAGAATTTCCAACAGTCATTACTGTTACTCTTAACTGTTCCTATTATTCAATGATCCTCTCCTCTCCCATCATCCCAGCGATTGCAATCCACTGTGACTGGGAGCACTGGGTGGGAACCACCTTGTCTGCTCTGATTTTTATGACCCAGTTGAACCTTTTTATTCCCAGGCCAAGTATCCTGACATCGTGACTCTTCCAGAAGGACTGCAGGGAGATTTCATAATTCTGAGGAACCCCAAAGTTTCTGGGTAAGCCAATAAATGCTTTTCTAGATTTTTACAGGGAAGGGATTGCTCAGACAGGGCAGCAGCAGGGTGGTGCAGCTCCAGGTTCCTTCCATGGCAGGAGGTGCAGAGTTCCCAGTCCCATCCCAGCACAGCCCAGTTCCTTTGTGTCTTAAAGAACAGAAAGAAAATGGCATTTACTGTGTAACTGGAAGCAACTGTGGCTATACATTTCCATGTTTTAGAAGGAAATCAGTTAGATGAAGGAATTATTACACACCAGGCGTGTGGGATTTGTTTGGGCTCCCTGTGAGATATGTTCCAGTAAGTTTGGGATTTTCCATAGAGAAAAAACATCCTTCAAAGTTAAATGTAAAGCAGTATAATTATCACTGTCAGGAATTCTGCAAGGGTCAAGAAAAGTAACTATTTTACGAAGGGATCAGACCATTCCCTTTTCCTCTTACACCTTGCTATAATGTGCTTTAAGTTATATGGAAACAACTGGAAATGGAGCATAGCTCCCTTCATTATATTTGTGTGTGGAACTAGCAAACAAACCCTAACAGATGGTGCTGCTTTTTCAGCCAAACCTGTCCTTTAAAACTATTGAAAACTAAATGCTTTAACTTGGAGCTGCAGGAATAAATTGTTCTTGGACCACCACAGTTAAGGAATAACCTGCTTTATTTTACAGTTTCTCCTCTGGTGCCAGGTGCCAATTCCATTACCCACATTCCCTCTCACCCACATTCTCATGAAACATGAGAATTTAAAAGTCATTTCAGTGAGTTGGTAGAAAAGGGACTGGCATAGGGATTTGTTTGCAAAATCCCAGAACAAGCTGTGCACAAATTCCCAAAGGCTTTGTAAAAATGAAGTGGCAAGAGGCTGATAAACCATATTTGCAGGAAACTTTTAGAGTCATGATGGATTAAACACCACTGTGAAAGGGACCTTTCTCCTCAAAGTGACTCACAGTGCAGACCGGCTTTGGATTAGGAAACCTTACCTTCAGTAAGTCTTGGCTTGAAAGACAGGTATCTGCCAAGGAAGGCGGGAACCTTCCTGGAATGGAAGAAATGACCCCTCCCTCTGAATTATTGTCACTTTGACATTACAGGGCTCTCCTGAGCACAAACGTGGGAAAAGGAATAACAGTTCTTTACTAGAAAGTATATATGCCACAGAACAGAACAAAGAACACCAAAACAAAAACCAAGCGCAGACTTGTCGCAGCCCTCACGCCGCCTCCCCTGTGCTGTAGTCACGAGCACGCCCGGCAGGGGGCAGTACCTCCCCCCGCCTCAGGAGGCGCTGGGGGGGCGGGCAGAGGGGCTGTCATGATTCCCCCGCGGCCGAACGGGCGCCCCCCGCGCGAGCTCGGGAACCTCCTCGGGCCCTGGCGGGCCCGGAGGGGGAAACAGGGAAAAGGGGGAGGGGGAAAGGTTTCGGTTTTCCCCGGGTTCTCGTGTCCGGTGTGGTCTCCTGGCGGTGGCAGCAGCCGAGGTCTCAGGCAACAGGCAGGTGGGGCGGAGGTCTCAGCCGGCGGCCTCAGAAGTTACAGTCCACAGGCACCTGGCGCTCTCTCGCCCCCTCTCTCTGTCCCCCTCTGGTAAGCAGCAGGCTCACCAACAGTAAGGGAAAGCAGCAAGGACTCTGCCACAGTACCGAGTCCCCTGGGCAGGAGAAAATCTAGTACCCAAACCCTCCGCCCTCCAAACCGGGCAGAGACTGAATAATTCCCAGCTAAGAAACTGCCCAACCCACACCGTCCCCCTCCCACAGAGCCATTTCAGTGGTATGTCACGGCCCTGGCTAGTTCCATTGTATTGTCAATGGCTCATCCACTGTTTGCTGGGCAACAAATGGAAAGAAATTCCCTGAAAAGAACCCAACCCTCAACATTAAGGAATTCTAGGATTGGAGGGGAAGAAAGATGCAGTAAAGCAGACAGGGTGTGGTAAAGCTGCAGATCTGCTCTGAATGTTGTTCTGGAGTAACCTCCTGCCTCACTGTTCCCTTGGGATGGTGCAGGGATCTCATCCCACTGCAAAAGCTGGGACTCATGATTGGCCTTGCAAAACCACCAGAACTATTCCTGAAGTAGTGATGGTTAAGATTATCTTATTTTTTAATTAAAAGCACACAAATGCAGGAATGCAGGCCTGTGTGTTATTCTAAGACAACCATGAACAATCTTAGGGTGGCCCTTACTCCAAACCCAGCACATCGCATTTATGCAGACACTTCTGGGACAATGTTCCTGCTCTCAGCACCTGACCCCCGGCTGCAGGTACATGATGGACAGGGCTAGGGAACACTCAGTGCTCACCTTTACTTTCCTCTCACTTTTTTCTATTGCACTGTGCAAATCTGGATGTATCCAGAGCCTTTCCTTCTCAATAGATGACTGGTTTTCCTTGGATTAGTGTGTTTTCTTGTTCCCAGATCCAGAGATGGGCACCTTGCATTATGTGAGGTGGATTTTGTTGCAGAGCACGAGGTTGAGCCTCCTAACTGCTGCACTTTCTGCTTTGAAGGGACCTTATAGAGCCAGTGGCCTGGTTAACCCTGAGCTGCCTTTCCTGTGCCCCTGTACAGGTTTGAATTGATGATTGTCTGGAAGATCCATCTCAATGAAGAAGGGATGACTACACCTGTCCTGGACCTGCTGCCCAAAGTCCCAGAGCAAGGTAACGCCAGGCACGTCAGGGACTGTTCCTGAGCCATCTCTCTAGACAACATGGCCCCGGGCTTGGCCAGAATCTCTCTGGATCATATGGAAATCCACCTCCCACAGCCCATCCAGGCAAACCCACCCCAATTGAGCAGCAGCTCTGCTTCACCTCCTGTGTAATTTCCAAGGGTTTACGAACCATGTCTGTCTTCAGGGATCCTGCTTTACTCACCTGCTGTCAGCACTGCTGCAACTCTTGGAAAATAACCTCCCCCTCCACTGCTCTGTTTTTCCTGCAGTGCTGGAGCAGAGGATGAGGACTGTGGGCAGTCTCCCTGGCCGCTTCCGGAGCGCACTGCAGCTCTTCGGGATCGAGGCAGCCATCGAGAACGTGATCAAAGTGCTTGGCTCAGAAAAATGAATGCCAGCATCACTTAAACCAGGTAGCAATTTCAAAAGTAGTTTTAATTAAGATATTGTGTTACACAGTCTATAATTTTATTGAATATAAACATTAAGTTATTTTCCATTTAGAAACCATACTCATAAAACATGCTATCTGTACAATTATGGCACGTTATATATAAATTGTCATGACATGAAAATAAATACAGCCATTTAAATACAAAAATGCCAAATAAAATAGTTACATGTACAGAGTGATTTCATTATAAATTTCTCTTTCTGCATCATTAATGTACCAGAGTGGTTTATCTTCTTAACATTTTCTAGATACCTGGAAATTGTTAAAAGATCATGCACTGTCAAAATCAAGTCCATAAAAATCCATTTCATTTCACAGCTCTGTAAAAGTACAGTGATTTTAAAATGACATGAGAACAGTTAAGAGACTCCTAGAACAAAGAGTTAAACAGCTTTCTCATTAAATTAGGGTGGAAGAAGACAATTTGAAGATTTCAAAGACATACAATGCTAAAAAACCCAAAGGTAACTGTATGAAGTAACTTTGTTCCACCATGTCAGTGTTGAGACAGCATTAAACTGACCCAGAGAGGCCCATTCCACTCCTGGAAAAGGTGGGCGAGTCACCTCCTGCCCCCCACAGCACTTGCTTTCCATTTCTGACTTCCAGGAGGAAATTCTGGTAAGTAACACATTAGCAAAGCATCACATTTCATTCATTCATCCCTGAAGGAACAAACCAGATCAGCTGGGATGTCTTGCCTCTCCCTTCACTTCCATCAGATGTGCCTTGAGTCCATTTGGGAACTCTGCGTTTCCAGGAGTTCCTGCTCTGCACTAGCTCTCCATCCCAACCACACAACTGTATCCAAACCAAACCAATGTGACTTGAAGTCAGGTACTTCTCAGGTAGGGACTAACAGTTCCTGGAACCAAGAGCCCAAAGCCACCAGCTCTGGGCTCTCCAGTGCTAGGAAGAGCCCTCCTTTCCAAGGCCAGAGCTGCTGGAGCCCCCACTGCAGCACAACTGCCTGCTCCGTATAGCACTGGGGAAATGGGTGGAGAAATCAAGAACTAAAGCAACAGTATGTTTATAATCCCATAAATGTAATAATCTACTATTTGATCACTGAAATTCTCTCCCACTGTTCTGGTAGGCCAGGAAAAACTGACACGCCAGAGAGATTGGTTTCTGCCAAACTCAACAGCTGAGCAATGCCAGAGATTGGGATTTGATGAACAGCAACTCTATCATGTTAGATAAGGCAGGCTCCTTTCAAGTTTGGAATCCAGTAAGACAGGCAAAATTCATTGCTACTTATGCACTGACATGGAACTGGTTTAGCTGGTTTTGTATAACCTTTACTTCAATTCATCTTTAGCTCCTTCTTGCCTGAAAACGAAACTGTTTGCTCAGCACAGACACTTCTGTTTGCATACAAAATGTGTGTAAAGTTACAGCCTAAAAACCTGGGACCTTCCCAGCTGTGGATGGTCCTTCCTTCCTCCACTTCATAAAGCTGGAGGGTGTCTGGACATGGAAGTAATGTCTCTCTGCCCCCAGATTTTGTTTGGGAGGAAGGGGTTATTCCTGCTGCCAACTACCAGCTTATTGCACTGTTGTAGGATCACCTCTCACATCCATGAGGGCAGCTCCAGGCCCTGTCCCAGAAAGGCACCTGGCACTGGATGCAAGCACTGCCAGCTCAGGTCTCTGTCACTGTGGGAATGGTGTCACTCTGTGTTTCATATTTCTTCCTTGAGTTGTGCCAAGTTACAGGGGTCCTATTTTTGAATTTCAGGCAAAGTGGAACAATTCAAAGGTTACACTGAGATCCCAATATAAATCTGTAGGAATGAACCTGCATGACTCTGAACACTGTTACTGGTGAGCACAGGCTGTATCCAGGTAACAGCTGTTCACTGTGGCTTGAGGAGCCAGTACACCTTTCAGGGGCTGTAATCCCTGAGAGAAAAGGGGCTGCAAATTTTATCATAGTACCCTCAGTTCTGGATATACCCTCAGTCTCCAAGTTGGGATCTTCCCCAAGAATGGCTTTACTGCAGCACCTCACCAGCCTTCAGCTGCACCTAGCACTGCTGACATGCAGCAGTGACACAAGTTCACCCTGTTATGAGACATCTTCAGGGAAAAAGATTGGATTCTGTTACCTTTTTTCTGTGTCACTTAAAGGAAATGAGCCTGAAAGCAGCTGCTCATGCTACGCAGTGTGTGGGGCATCAGTGCCACAATGCCAATGTCTGACACTATCTGAAAGACCTGAATTGATCTGTAAAACTCAGAACATATTCTTCTTATGGCTCCATTTCAATTAGGTAAAAGCAAGCTGTGGTTTCACCTTCAATAGCAGCATATCATGTATAGACAGTAAAAACCAGCATGGCAGGTGAGTTAAGCCCAGCTATCACACAGAACTCAAGGATTACCTTAACCCTTTGAATTTTGTTTCAGAAGCTTTAGATAGATACAAGGTGATCACAAAACTTCTGGAGGCAGCCTGGTGTTCCTAATCCATGCATTAGTACTTAAGTATTCTACAGTGACAGGGTAGTTCCACAGATCAGCCACTGCACAGTTGTATTTTCAGTGGGTTAATGCTAAAGTGTTGTATCAGATTTTGCCAGAGCATTCCCTCTGTTAGTAGGGATGAGGGAGACTCAAAGCACAGGCTCCAAGGCAAGTCTCTTGTTAGTAATTAGGCTATGTTAGTGCAATACTTCAGGAAACCTTTAATTCTGTGCTCTTTCAATTCTAAGGAAGTAGACTTTTTGTATTAATTTGATCTGCCCTCTAGTTCCAAGGTATGGCACATTACCTGTTCTGTCACATTAAATACATTCATTAAGGTTATCTAGCAAACGTGTGGCTTAGTGCTATCCCAGGTCTCTGAGAAGGCATTACCCATTAGAAATTATTTCATAAAGCAAAAACATTCACAGCTGAAAAATGCACTGAACACAATAGGAAAAAAAAAATCACCATAACTGTATTCCATTAATCTTTCACCTTCTCATGTGTTTGAATAAAAATAACCTTAAGGGAATGGTTACACTTTATGAAGAACTAATGTGCAGTCTTCATTCTCCTTGAAGAGGTTGGACATAACAGGGTCCTCTTTGGCCTGTACATTCTTCAGGTAATAGTTGACAATTTCACCATCGAGTTTGTACTGGTGGGGGATGCTTTCATAGGGCTTCAGGTCCAGGTCCAGCACAGACACGGAGAAGGTGAATCTGGATTTGGATGTCGGTACCACAGGTCTTTGCTCAGAGCTGGAAAATAAAACCACATTGCACAGCTGAGTCACTGAAACCGGTATTTTTAATTTATGTGTCCCCTTGCTAAAGTGGCTCTAATCTTAGAACTTTTGTGGGAGCCCAAGAAAATAAACTGCAGCTAATACAGCACTTAGGAAACTACAGCTCCAGCTTTACCAGTCCTGATGGGACCTTGCTGGCACCTCTTCCAGTCATTTTCCTTTCAGCTTCCACACAGCCAAAGTCGAACATTACCCTCACTTTCTGTGACTCTGTATTTAGTAAATCCAAGCTGTTTCTAGGTGGTGCATACAAACCAACAGCCTTATTAACCAGCACAAGCAGAAAACTCACTGCAACTCCTACTCAGGTTCAAGGCAATAAAACATTTAGTATGGGAACTGCTGTCCAAGCATGCTGAGGGATGCAGGATTTCTGAAGTCAACCATTGCACAAGTCATGTCCATCACTAATACTTCACTTGAGAACTGCAGGACAAATGCAGAAAACAGCATTTTCTAAATATAAAAGGGCTCTGGTAAAGCAAAGCCCCCTGCAGACGAACAGATTAGTACTGCTGACACAAGCCAAAATGGATAGTATTGTGGCAAAGCCTCCTGCCTGACAGCCAAAGATGTCACCTCTTGATTATTGCCTTGGTTTTATTCTAACTGGTCCATTAAAGGCAACTCACCTTGAAAAATCTGCACCAAGGCAGAAAAATTATACCTAGTTAAAACAACACAGAGCTACTATGAACAGTCAATTCAAATTTTAATAATGGATTAAATATAAAACTTTGATCCTTTTGATCCACTTAAAACTCTTCAGAAAGAGACACTGGTCATAAATGTCTTAAAATATCAGAACTGTCCTAAAGTGATCACAACCAAATATTTGGACACACCACCCCCACACACATCCCACATTTTTTTAAGTGATTTTGAATTGCTTGAACAGTCCCAACACATCTCCAGCTTCTAAAGAATTGGAGCTATTCCAAAGCAGGTGCAGGCAGCTCTTACCATTCATCTTGCAGACAGGGGGAAAGGGCAATCATGATGGAGCAGTCTTTAGCAGTCATTGCTATTCTGTACTGCTGCACCTGTACAACACAAAAATAACACCCATTTTCTTTTGGATTTGTATTTGCCTGTAGTAAAGCATCCTGTTCCTCACAAAAGGCATCACTCTACTCCCTCTATTGGCACTTCGGCACTTCAAGAGTTGGAAATTCTCTCTGTGACAGATGGTTGGCAGGAGCAGGTGCTTATGCAGCATCCTGTATAAGAATCATGTTTATTTCCTACAGATCATGTTCTTAAAGGCCAAACAGCACCAGTTCATGCAAATGCTTCCTCAGTCTAGAAAGCAAATAAACAGCTTTATTTTTCTCTCAAGAACTGGTGCTAAAGGCTTGTTTTTAACTGCTTCTGCACAAGATGCACCCTGGCACAATTAAGAACTTTAACTGTATAGACCCTGACAAGCCTCCATCCATTATCCAGCCCTTTCACTGAGAGAGGTGTTAATTAACACTGACAGACCAAACAACCCTCAAGGATGTGCACAGGACAAGTACCTTTGTTAATGCAAACGCCACTGTCCCGTCATCTTCTGGGGAAAGGTCCAGCAGCTTCTCATAAAATGCTTCATTGTAAGGTCCATCTATCTGTAATGTACTTCTAAATAAATGTTAAAAGAAGATTTACAGACAGCCAAGATGATTTACTAGTTCTCAGCATGATCTTTCTTCAGCAGCCCAGATACTCAGAGCAGAACAACCCAACAATAACACTGATAAACATGTCTTAAGTATTAACCCACTGCCAACCAACATCACAAACAGTCCCTGTTATTCTCATATCACTCAAGATTTGCTGATTTAGGATCCTCTGCCACCTGTGTATCACTAAAATAATGGTATTTTTTGCAAAAAAATGGGTAAGTTTCAAAATTTGTAGGAGTCTGTAGGAGCTCCATAAGCCTTGCTGAAAATATACAGGTAACAAATATAATATATTGATATTGTATCTATTATATATATATACATATGTTCCTATTATACATACATTATTATGTACATAAGTATAAACTGGAGGTACAGGCATATCTGACAGGGCCCTGCTCTGCCCCAGCTTCACACCATGTGCTGGCAGGGGGAGCCTTGGCCTCCTTCCTGCCCCTGCTGAGAAGCTGAACCCCTCACAGGGGGGTTGCCCCACACAAACACCCCACAGATCAAAGAACACATTTCCCAGTGCTTTGTTTCCTGTGTAACTGCAGGAGCAGCAGCGACTCCGGGGTGAAGCCAGAGTGCCCTCGTGTGAGCACAGCAGAGGAACAGCACCCAGTGAAGGCCTCTTGAAGCAATTACTACACTAACAAGCCTTATTTGAGGGAAAAAAAATCATAGCACACTGCAGTCATCACTGCAAAACCTCATTATCCCTGCAGGCCTTCCTAGCTCTGCAGGTACTGGGGACAGGAGAAACCAACCACCCATTTTACGGTACCTTTCTGCAATTACACCACCTCCACTACTAGGAAAAAGCATTTTTCTCTCTTAGTCTGTTGTGAACTACCTGTAATCATTACTTAAAAATTCAGGCCAAAGTGACAGACATCAAAACTTTTAACAATAAAACTCATCTTTTATGTTAGCTGGCAGTTCAATTAGAAATTCAGAACATGCAGTGCCATGAAGGTTGTTCAACATAACAAGAGAGCGTGTGCACAGAGCCAATCTTGCCTGCAATGCTGGTTACTCAGGACTGAAAAGAAAAGCCATCAAGTCTTACCTCTCTTCAGGAAATTCCTCCAAGTACTGTTCAACTCTACTGTACAAAGGATAGAGTCCTTCAATATCCAGCATGTCAAGCATCTGAGCCTGAAGGGTTTTATAAAGGAGACAACCCCTCGGTAAGCCAGAGCTTTCCAATTTATGTTTACCTAGAAGAAAATGCATTTTAAAATAAGGCAGACACAAGTCTTTGCTTTAATTTGCCATTTTAAGTGCTTTTTCACAAGTCCAAATACTTTTAGTCCAGTCACGGGGAGAGGGAAGCCTTAAAACACTTCAGTTTCCTAACACTGAAGTGCCAGGTGCAGGTACAGACCTGCACATTTAAACAGCTCATCTTGGACTGCAGAATCAAACACCTGGTATACAACTATACCAATCACCTAGAAAAACACCGTAACACACCCACATCCACTGCAATCTACTTGTTTGAGTCCACAAGAGAAATTTCTCATCTGAGTTTGAAGCCACCACAAATTCATTTTGAACAGTATCAACCATTGACAGACATTTAGCATTTCAGCTACTGGGTCTTTTTTATACAGTATCAAGAGATTTTTGTTTGCTATCATTTCTCTAAGACAGCTCTTTCTCCAACACTACAACAGACCACGGGCAGTGGAAAAAGGTCTTCCTCAAAAGCAGAGTAAGAAACATGCTGTTAGTGTAATTAGGATAACTGGCAGCATCTTGAATAATTAGAGTTTTACAGAACTTATGCACTGAGCAATTAACATTATTTCCAGTTTCCCAACTCTCACTTCCCATTCCTTTTCCCTCTGGAATTCAGACTTCTTTACCAGGAGAAGAGCAGTAGAAGAAAAGAACATGAGCTCTGCCCTGGTGTGTGCTGACAGGAGCAGGGAAAGGCAAGTACAGGTGTCAATAAACCAACCAAAGCAACCCAACTTCATCACATACAACATAAAAATTCCCTGCTCATTTGGAATATCTGTGATTGTTGTCAGCTCAAACTGATATTTTCTTCCATTCTTCCCCTACCACCTCCCCATTTATTTTTACCCATCATTAGATACAGTGCTCTAAGTGCTCACTAGAACGTCACATTAAGAACAATTATCTGGCAGCCACACAGCTCAGAACTCTTGTTTTAAATGCCAGTAGAATTCCACTGTTTCCATTCTCATATCAGTATTAATAAACAAGAGACAAAGATCTGAATCATTACATCACACAAGGCTCTGAGAAACCTAGTCAGGTGGAAAGTGTCCCTGCCCATGGCAAGGGGCTGGACCAGGTGGCCTGTAAAGGTCCCATTCTGGGATTCCATGAACAGTTAATTATTGACAGTTCTACAAAATTATTCCTTACCATTTCTTACTAGCTCCTTATTAAAAGCACTTGCTTCACAGTAGCTTCTCCCTTGTGAAATGGGAACTGTCTTCATGTCACCTGCCCTGCAGGTATCAGTACTACTTAGTAGCGCCATCGTTATCACGTGGATTAATTCCTTAACAATTGTCCTTGTGCAGTGGGGGCCACTGACCAACCCATTGGAAGGGAAAAAGAAAGGTTTTAAGTGACGAGCAAGTTCGTTCCACTCAGAGACACAGTCCTGGTCATCCTTACAGCCATAAATTAGCTCCCCATTCTGAAACGAGGGAAAAAAGAAGTCTTTAGGCACATCAGAAAATTAAGTTATTCATACTGAGCTACTCAAAGCATCAGATTTAATATTTTAAGCACAGAAAAGAGTTATTAGCTTAGCAATCTGCATACAAACACACACAACATTCCCAATCTCTTACAAATTTGCTTTCTTAAGTTTAATCAGAACGTACCGGTAACAACCTCTGAATGAGAACCAAAACCACCATTTAAATCAAGTGCTACTTTCCCAACCCACAATACAGGTGAATGACACTTGGCACATTTTCCTGTCACCTTTCTGAATAATGCCTAGAGTGAAAAAGCGCCACGTGAAACAACTTTCTTTTACCAGCCCAGACTGGCAAAGGAAAGGCTGTGAAAGGGACAGAAAAGGTGTGATAGCCATCTGTACTAATATAAAAAATAGGGCAGTTCATAGAAGTTTAGTAATTCAAATAGTTGATTTAATATTGAAAATAAATTGAAAGAATCTTGTTTCCTAGAATTAACCTGAAAATCTCCGTAAGTCATCAGTTTCTGATTTATATTTTTCCTGCATGAATGCCATGCAAAAGGTAACTTTTTCCTTCCTCAGTGAGGCCTGCATCAGTGCTCTAACAGGAATTTTTAAATATTTGCAACAACATGCAAAGTTCTCTATCTTCTTCTTCCTGAAGCAGCACATAAAGTTTTAAAACTTTGGTCACCTTAAAAGTCCTTTTCTAGTAGTTGTTCCTCAAGAATTCTTTCTAATTAATTCCCCAGGGAATGGTCATGACCTCAAGGCTGCCAGAGCTCCAGGAGCATCTGGACAACCCTCTCAGGCAGAGGGTGGGATTGCTGGGGTGTCCTGTGCAGGGCCAGGGGTTGGACTTGGATGATCCTTGTGGGTCCCTTCCAAATCAGGGTATTTTGTGAGTCTGTGAATTCTGGGAAATTGTTACTTATCTGTCCTAACCTGAAATCAAAGTAAGAGCTTTCCCATTTCCTTCTGATGATGGGGTCCAACAGTGATGATGCTGATTAGGTAAGTTTGAAGTAAGATCTTGACTGTTTAGATGCTGAAGTAAAATTGTTTAAAAGCCCAGGTAAAAAGAGCAAGCAGAGATTTAGCTGTTTACCTTAAATATTTTCAAGTTGTTCTGTGCCTCCTGTAATAAGCTCTTCAAAGCAAAGTGCATTCTTTGTTTATTTCTAGGGAAAACAAAATAAAGCCAAGAATGTTTTATCAGAGTCTTTGGATGTTCACACCTGGCATGAGCACACGCACTGGACACATTACTCACACTGAGGTCACTGCAAAGGCAGAGTGGACTTCAGGTCTGAGCAAGCTAAACAGCTCTTGGGTGCAATATTATGCTGCAAAAGGCAGCTCTGATTGATGAGATAGGTATAAAGGGGTAGATAGCACCAGAAATATTTACTGTAAAGGTGAGACAAGCCAGCATTGATCATCCTTAATACCTCAGTGAAAAGCAAAGTAATCCAAGAAAGAAATCTGTAATGCAAATTTTTTTTTGGCTAAAACACAGAGTCCTTACCCTGAGAAAAGATCCAATGGGCAGTATTTACTTGGTCGCTTCCATTTTCCATTGGCTACCTGTGGAAAACCCAGAGCACTGCTGTTACCCACTCCACCTGCAACAGCTGCTCTCTTCTGTAACAGCCAGGTGTGTGGCACTGAGGTCCTGCCTTCAGAGGGCAGGACATTTAAACCCCTCTGAACACAAAATTCATGACCACTGTGAGTGTTCCTGGTCATTTTTTACTCCAGCCACTCAAACTGCATTCACAGAGGGAGAAAAGTCACATTAAATCTCAGGGAGGCACAGTCACCCCATTTCAGACTCACAGCAGACACCAGTCCAGTGAACTCTGTGCCTGTTACGTGCTGTTTGTTGTAAGTCACAGACCGCGCTTGGTAAGCTGATCTTGGAATCAGAGTTCACCCAGTCACAGCGTTCATAGTCCCCCAAGACTGATACTGTATTTGTTTGCCTCCAGCTTCCCACAGAACTTGTTCCATCTCTCACTAAACAAATTCACACCCAGCGACTCAGCTGTGTATCCACCTACCAGCTTTAGTCATGTTGGAGATTTGAGCAAGTTTCAACAGGAAAGCAAGCCTGGAACAGCAAATAAAGCACAGTCCAGCCAAAGGAAAGCAGGGTGACTTAATAATTACCTTTAGATGCTGATGCATACAGTAACGACACACCTTGTGCTTTATCTCCTGTGAAACATGGCTGGAAAAAGGAATGAAGCCACACTTTGGCTAAAACAAACAAACAAAAAAAGATCATAAATAGAGATGTACCTCTCTATAGAAATATAAAGGCACACAATATGCAAATCTTTCCAGTTAAAGGAAAATTTTAAAAAGTAATAATTTTAAAAATCCAGCACTTAAAAGTTTAATTACTCCCAATTATTTTAAAAAAATAAGAATGCACAAGACCGCAGTGACCTGCAGAAAAGCCTAGTAATACCTGGGGATTTCCCAAGTTTTGAAAGATCGGGAATTGGAAGAGGGAGGGGGGCTATTTCCTCCTATGGGTCACAGCGAAAGCAGTGAGCTCTGCCTTTCCCCACTGCTGCATTCCTTGAAACTTGCTGGAGCCAGTGTGCACTCAAAAAATGCAGGCAGCCCTCGGCAGGCCCCAGCCCTGCACACACCTTGATCTCGATGCAGAGGATGGGCCGGTGCTCGGCGAAGCGGAAGGTCTGCAGCCGGGTGAGGTTGGGAAGGCACATCGCGTACCCGCTGAGCGTGTCCATGTCCTTGTCACAGCGACACTCTGCGACAGCAGGGGGAAAAACAGCACAAACAACACAATTAGCTGTGGGGATGTTTGTTCACTGGAGCCATCTCCTTCACCAGGTGGGGCGTGGGAACAAACCTGGAAGGACAGGACACGCAGTTTATCAGCTTTAGCCAATTATGCACTTGCACAAATTTGCCCTCCCCATTATCAACGCCTGTTTTCAGTTTCCTCAAAACTGTCCCAGGCATATGGAGTGTCCCAAGAGCTGCTGTTAGTGGCCAGCTCCCAGCTCATCCCAAGAAAGGTGAGGCCTCAAACAGCAAGGAAATGGATTGGCCAACAACAGGTAAAGTGACTTATTAGTGTATTTAATCAAAGGTATGATCTCCTGTTTGCTTACTATGCATGACCTATCATCCCTCAGCTGAGTCAAAAGGATCTGAAAACTGGCAAGAATATCAAACCTAAAAGGCATTACTTAGAAAAAGCCTTTAAATAGCCTCTCTCCACATGCATCCTTTGGGACACAAAGGTCTGTGAGATTTTAGTTCAAAGCTATCAGGAACATACACTCCCAGATTTTCAAGTACCTGTTACTAAACAGACACACAGAACACACATTCCTGTTACAGTTTCCATTGCTAAGAAAAATGCCCACTCTGAAAAACATATTGCAACAGAAAAAATAAATCTCAGAAACCAAAGCCTCAGGCACCAGCCTGCCATGACACACTGCTTCACCAGGATGAGCAAGAAACCTTCTGTCTTCAACAGAATGTTGAGGTTTGTTTTCCTTTTCAAATTTAAGCAGAAGTACATCCTTCACACCCTCACAGCTGAACGCCACTTGCCAAATCAGAAAGACACAGAAATATGAAGTATTAGATAAGCTCCTTTGTTACACAGGCTTATGTGAAAAATAACATTGGAAGAAATTCTTTGAGGTTTAAGTTTAAAATGGACAGTGAGATTTGCTGTTGGGAAGCACCTGGACACTTCCTCACAACCACATTTCAATCCCCAGCAGCTGTGGACACACAAAGTTTAACTTTGAGAAATAAAACTAAATTCTATCACTCACTTCTACCAGAGTATCACTGATCTTCTAACTTTTATTAGACACTATTAACTTCTCACTGGTTTCTGGCACTGCGGAGCTGCTTCTCAAACAGGTGAGGAGGAATCAACAATACAGTGTCCTGTGGTCACTGTAAATTAATTCCATTATTTTCCTGGATCAACGGCATCAAAGCACTGACTACAGTATTTTGATTTAATACCATATTTGTCTTCAATGAGTTTTGCTAAAGCAGGTGTTTCTGGCCATTCTCGGGAACCTTTGGGAACATAAGACACCACAAGGGCCCATCTCTTCACCCATTACTACTTTTAATTCTAAGACACAACTCATTTTTTCCACAGCAAATTTTCAACTTATCATTGTCTAAATATTAAGAAAAGTTTCCTTATATTCTGAAGCATGATGCTTTTTTACTTTAGAAAAAAGGAAAATGCTTTACAGCTTGAGGACGCCCCCTTTTAATGCCATCCCTGGCACCTACCTGGCCTCTCTGGCTGGATTTTCAAACAGAGTTGTCTTACAAAGTCTAAAGGCAGTTGAATAATTTCCTATTGGGGAAAAAAAAAAGAAAACATTGTAACGCAAAAATTAATACCCAGTTTGGGAGTCTTAATATGGAACAGCAAAGTTCAGTGGGTGCTAACAACGGTATATTAAATTGTCTAGTCAGCAGTTTCTCCCTCTGATTAACTGTGGAGACCTGTACCTGCATCACATGCAAAAACTCCTCCACTACAAAAACCAAGAACTAATTTAAATAAATGCATAAGAACGAGCATTTTCAGTGCAAGTTTAATGTGTGTGGAGGAATCTGCATCACTTTCTCCTTTTCACAAATGAAAAAGTCCCATGTCTCACATCCCACCCTTCCAAGGCAGAACTGTGTAACTTAAGTTCCAGGTGAAGCTGTAACTTTTTCACTCATCTGATGTTCAGTGAACAAGATCTGGCTGCCCTGAAGACCAGAGCAAGGAAAAAGGTGACCTCTGACTGCACAGAAACCTCAGCAATTTTTATAAACCAGGTTTTTCCCCTTGTTTTACAGTAAGCCTAAAAATGTCTCTCACACACACCCCTCTTGCCTTAGGCAGGGCAAAGAACTGACCACACTTTTCAATAGTAGCTTGAAATAGCCAAACCACCGAGTACAATCCAATCAGCTCATCAGCACAGAGCAGCATCTCTGTTCTCATCCAAATGCTTCTTTTGTGTGTATCTTGCAAATCCCATTAGTTTCTTTTACTGGCACTCTGTTCCCCCAAACACTTCAGTGTTTACAATGCATAAGCCATTTATTTTAAGAGTAAGACATTTACCCCATGGTGAACATAGTTCTCCCCGAAGAACTGCTTCATCACATGTTTTCCGAAGTCTACGATGTTTTGCAGGTGGTGTAGAATTTCCTCTGAAGTCTGGAAGACAGAAACGTGGTCATTTAACTCTGAAATAATGATAACACTCCAGAAAACACACACATCCCAGTCAGTGATTTAGCTTAATTGCTGAGCTTGGTAGATCAGTGCACACTGAAGTTAAACAGACACAACAAACGTGCTAAATTTGTTTCCCTACTGCTGCCTCAGGGGCTGGGACAAACAGAAAAATGGTCAGAAAAGGTGATGCTTCTTAAGTTTCAGGGGAAGAAGGAGAGAGAAAATGACAAAGGTGAAAGAGAGGGAGATTGCTCAAGATCTACTCTGACCATTATTCTTAAAACACTTCAGAGGACTCTAGTAGTCCAAAGAGGTGCCCAACAGGCCTTCCTGCCAACAGCTGGAGTGCAGGGGGCTCAGCGTGTTACAAAATACCTCGTGGAGCTTGGGAAGAGATGACTGCAAAGACTGAGCCATATTACAAACCTCAGCACGAACAGGTACAGAACTTGCCATCAGTCCCAAATCCTGCCCCAGACAATGAAAGATTTTACTATAATCCCATATTCTGTTAATTTTATGTGTCTATAAGGAAACACCAAGTTCTTCTAGAAGACAAAAATGCCAAAAGCTAGAAAGGAAGCTCCATGAGTACTGGAAGCAGGACAGGAACAACAGTGCAGTCAGACTTCAAGAGATCCCGCTCACTGAGGAGGGAGCACAGGAGCTTTACAGCAACATTATCCCATTCCCAGGACTCCAGCACACTCTGGTTCTCTGCACAGTATTTTATTGTTACAATAGGTAATCTCCAAGCTACTCTGTCTTTTGTAACACACAATAAAAAAACTCCCAAAAATCCCCACAGTAAAATTAAGTGGAGGAAGAGAAAGTGGAACACTCAGGTACATGTTAGAAAATCAGAGAGGAAAAACAAGAGCAAGAGAAAAACAATATAAACAGAGCAGAGAAAGAGGAAGTAAAATGCTAGAGGACAACACTCAGACACTGACAAAGCCTGGAGAAAGGAGAAAAGACCACATCCAACACAAATTACAAATGACAACACAGCCCGTTCTTTAACTTACACAAATTCTGTGTGATGAGAAGGAACATTACACCAACTCCTCAGCAACAGAAATCTCAGCTAATTCCCATTTACAGATGATTCTGACCTGGTTTGCTGATGCACACAGCACCCACAGGTTTGTGTTTTGTTGGTTAGGGTTTTTTTAACATATATCTACAGCCTCACATACTGAGAAATAAGCATTTCATAAAAACTTACAGCTGCTACTTTTACTAAATGGAAAGACTTACCAGTTAAAAAGATCAGTACAACCATAAAATTACAAATCAAGCTCACAACACCTTTTAGAAGCAAGTACATTTGATATATCTAAATTAAACAAAAACCAACTAACAGGCTACTTGGGCATCACCTTTTAACATCAAAAACCACTAAGATGAGAAGCTTTTCAAGGACCCAACATTACTGTCAGCTCACTCACTAAAACTCATCAAATTGACTCTATACAATAAAAAGACAAAAAAATTCTTTCATGCAAAAGATCATGTACTAAAATTAGCAATATGCAATTAAAATCATTGCATGAGTCCTGACATTTGATTTTCTACTCAAGCAAAGCAAGCCCCACAGTTACATTATTGAGTAATTTTCAATAATAACAATAAAGTTACAATTCACAATAACACCACCTTGTTTAACTACTGGATTATCTAATCCCAAATTCATAACTAAACAGTAAAAATACCAAGCAGCATCCAGACTTCTTTACCTCTCCCAAGGGAATTAAGCAGAAGAGACTGAGACCTATTTGTTCACATCTGAATTTCACTATGTGCCTTACTTGAAAATATTTTGCTTCAACTGCTTTCTTCAGCATTGTTTACCTTGGATGACCTGTGATGTCATGTGCAGACAGGACACTTTAGATCCTAACCCATCTTGCACTAGTCAGGAACATAGATTACCCCTAAAAAAACATTTTCTCCACTGTCATGTTGCTATGTGCAAGTTCGTCCCAAAACTCTGATTCTCCAGGATTTGTTTACTGATCTGATGATAAAATATTTAGTCTTCTGTTCTGCTCTGAGAAAAAACAATCCTTTAAAAAAAAAATCAATCACCAGCATAAGTAAATACATTCAAATTACAAAATCTTCTATTTAGAGGGAACTGTGTATCATGAAGTCCACACAATCCCATTGCAAGGCAAAAGCAGAAGGCTGGAGCCAGCTCTCCTCAAATGCAACTCTTGTACATGGAACACGAATGACCAGCCTCAGTGCTGGGGTGGGTAACTGAAGAGTCACTTCCTGGCTTTCTTTGTGACTTTGCCACACTTTGGCAATTTTTCAAAAACAATTACTATGCAACAATCTCTTTGAACTTAAAATAAACATTAAAAAAAAAAACCCAAAGGAAAAAGGGCAGGTACTCAGTGTTCTGTTTTCTCAAATAAACTGCAACAGACTGACTTTTTACTTAAACTTGTGGTCTAGTTCTCTCCTGCTACACTAAAAATTGAGATAAGCACTGCTTCCTTTCTTGTGATCCACTGGACTCTTCCCTGTTCTTGTTAACACTAAACATTATTATCTTGGGCTATTACAGAAGCACAAGATACATTTTTTAAATTCTGCCACTATAAGCAGCTCAAAAACCAACTTAAATCACACTTTAGTTTTACCAGACCTTATTTCAAGTGCATTAGTAGCAGAAAGGCCATCGAGTAACTCACACATACACCGTGTTCACTGGTTTTGCCTTCCTCTACTTTACTTTAGCAATTTCTCCCTTGTCAAACTCGATGCTTTTCACATTCATCTTCCTGATTTAAATCAACAAAATGCCCTTTCTTTATGTTTACTTTACATTTATCCTTGTTCTCACACACACACACCCACCAGCTGTCAGTAGAGCCCCAATGCTTTTTGTATTTCCCTCATGAGAACAACCTGCCACTGTGCCACTGAGCCTCACAAAGCCGTGGTTCAGGAGCTGCTGTGACTCAAGCTATTCCCTGTATCTCTCAGGTAGCACACCCTAAAGACTCCTCTCAAAGTTGAAGAAATGAAAGGATTTGAACTTTGTCCTCTCTTTTCTTTTTTTTTTCCCCCTTGGAATACTGTGTTTATGCTCCACCTTTGATTTTTGATCATTTCTTATCCCTGTTAGAAGAAATCTAAAGTAACTCACTTCAGTTCCTCCTCAAGCAGAAAAACCTTATTTTATCATTCCAGAATCTGGGAGACTCTGTCTTGTCACGTTCTTTTTTGTAACAGACAGGACTAAAATCACTCACTGACAAAGGGTATTCTGTGAATATTTCATGTGTCTGTTCAGGTTCCATGACTTTTTATCTACTGACTAGGTGGTCAGTAGCAGACTTTACCATGACACCAAGGCCTGTGCTGCTCCTGTTCTGTCCCACCTGGCAACAGCCAGTAAAACTCCTTTCCTCCTCAGCATCCCTGCGCTCCCATATGTGGATATGGAACATTAACACAGTCTCTGTGCCACAGCTGCCCTTACAGAAAGCTCTACCCTCTAACACATGGCAGTCTCACACTCTGCCCCACACAGAGCTCTTGCTATCAGCACTCACATCATCTTCCTTACATAAGACAACCTCAAATTTCCTCCTGTTGCCAAACCACCTGAAACACAGGCACATTTCAAAACATCCCCTTATTCTTACTCCTGCCAGTTCCAGTTCTTTCACAGGTTTCTTGTTTCTCCTCACACTGGCTATTAGTTTACCCAAGGGCTTTCAGCAATGAGACATGTTTAATCTTACCTTGTTCTGGTTGGGGGGGGACTTCAAAAACCGCAGCACCACACAGCGCTGGAGGAAGATAGGAAAGAATAGGGTTTCGTTAGCATTTGTGAACAGCACTATTGTCTGATTCCCCAATCTACCTCTCTGAGAAATTAAGGAAAAAAAAAAACCCACATTTTAGATAGTTATTTCACTCAACTTGTAATCAAATACACCAGTTGAAATCAAACACAACAATGTCTGCTGCCAGCTTTGCCATCAGTTTAACAAGGCAGCCGCTCTGCATTTCCAGTCACCGAGTGCACCAGGGAAATGTTCCCTTACCTTATGGCACTGCTCTGAAATCTGGGAAGGCACAGAATGGAACCACAAACACCACCACCCCCAGGCTTTTGTGCACTGAAGGTCCCCACAGGGAAAAGAGACACAACACCCACTTCACTTACAGTAACAGCACAGCACTACAAATTAGTAAGGAGACAATTATCAGTTACCAGCAGCAGCTACAGAGCTGTACTAACACTAAACCCTGCTACTTCTAAACTTCCACAGAAGAAATACATAACACAGGAACAAACATATCAGGTTTCCAAATACTTTACCTTAAACCATAGAAAACCTCACTAATTTGTGCCATTTTTACAATTTTTCTCAATTTTGTAATAATTCAAAAACCTTCATATTTTTCAAGTATGCAAATTGTAAAAACATCCTCAGCCTTTATTTTTCACAGTTCAGATAAAAATATTTTGTAATTAGGCCTTTTTTCTTAGGCTTATTGAGAGTGTCCTCCGTCATAGAAGTCACCCAAGTATCTTTCCAGCCATAGAATCTTGCTGAAATATAACCATTAGGCTTAGTAAAGACACTTTATATAATAAAATCAAAGTCTGACATGGTGTTCAGGACCTGCAGCCTTACAAGGCACACACAGCCCTGCCTCAGACTGGTCAGTCCGAACACCTGATCCTTGACCTATTTACTCCCACTGATGTAGTTCAGCCTATTCAGGTACAATGGAGTTAAAAACAACTGGGCACCACAGAAGCTGTTTTCCAGAGTTCCTCTTAGCCAGTCTGTCTCCATTTGGACCTTTCCAAGACACACCAAAAAGGATTACATTCCATTTAAAGCACTACCATAGAAGTACCTGCACTCAGATTCTCTGACAAAGACAATGCAGGCAAAATGTCTCAGTTGCACTTCAGGTTTATGGATACCAAGCTTCTTCCCTACCAAATTACTTGCCATTAAAAAACCTCCCATAGCATAACAGAAGCAGATCTATTCCATTTTTCAGGGCTGAAAGCTGTCTCTGGACAGTGCTAAGGGGGAGAGAGCTGCAGGTATCTTTAATTACTAACATGTAGAGAAGAGCAGGAAACAAGCAAAACTCATGACAATGTGCCATCCAAAACACTAACAAAACTAGGTCCAGATTCAGATACTGCGACTGAAACCCAGACACAGCCCCTTCCAGATCTAAAAAATCTCACACCACCATAAATCTTGTCATTCACCCACATCTGGAAAACACTCCCGTGTAAAAGGATACTTTGCTGAATTTTGATTTGACTTGTTCTCCAAGACAAGTGTCCCAACAGCAAACTAGGTAAACTGACTGGTAATTCCAGTCACCTGGATTTGACAAGATTCCTGGTGACACTTCCTCTCTTTCTCCCATTATGCCCTACATGTGGATAACAGAGCCCAAGCCTGATGAGCCTGTGGGTGTGTAGTGCAGTGTGTTATTCTTACAGTGTTGAAACTGTTTGGATCTCCTGCTTTAATTATTCATAAGCAAGTGGATCAGTGATGGAGTGATCTGATTATCACTTCTAATCCATTCAGAAACATGATGCTGTAGTCTTTCAAGGCTGGTGTAGATATTTATCTTTTAATCAGTTCCCAGACAACAAGCTTCCAACCACTGCTCTGGAAAACCTGACTGCTCTCAAAGGACTCATGATGGTATTTGTTCATTACTGAATCATTTCTGATTTGGCAAAATCACCAAAATTATAGATGGCAAAAGAAGTGTGTTGTTTGTCTAAAGATGTCAAAATGAAACACATCACTGTTCAAACAAAACTTCACAGATGCACTTAAACCAGCCAGCCCACACTGTGCCTTATTAAGACTATTAGATGATTAAAAAAAAAAAAAAAACCAACAAACAAACCACCACCTCAACCAAAAACAAACCTCAAAAAAAACCCCAAAACACTTCTTTCCTTTCTTGGGGCAAGTTTTCAGCTAGATCCATCCCTCTGTGCATTGCAATACCCGGTTACACAGATACACTGCAACAGCACCAAGGTTAACCCATCAGATGTCACAGATGCCAACTGCTCCAGAATTATCACCACCAAAAATATTGGCCCACATTTTTCAAGCTATTGCATTTCTGATTCACTTGACTGATTCTTTACTTGGAAATATTGTGGGTGGTTGTTGCCATGAGGTTTTTTGTCAGTTATCTTAAATACCTTGGATTTTTTTTTATATTTACAGATTGAACACTAAAGATGTACCATGCTTATCTGCATGCACAAGAATGGCCCAAATCCCAAAGAGAACAGATCTCTGAAGAGATTGTCACTACTCCTTAGCACTTTGAGAATCAGATCAACTAGATCCTAATGCTCCCTAAATTTCATTCTCCACAACCAGTGGAAGGGCTTACAGAGATGTCTAACACCAGTTCCATCAAGACACTATCACCATCAGAGTATTTAGTTAGCTGCATAATAGTCCCAGAGAGATAAAAAGATTTAAAAAGCAGGCTGCAAGCAGAGGGGAAAAAAAAGAAACAATGAATGGATGTAGGTAAATGTAACACATGAAACATTAAAAGACTTCACATCTTTTGAAGTAAGATAAGTTAGAAAAATAATGAATTCAAAGGAAGAATTCTCTACATTTTCTTTTAATCCTGCATATGTTCAGTCTCCAGTTAGTGACAAAAGACTAAAAATAACCAACCCATCAGAACATCAAACATGACTGCTCTTACTCTCAAATAAGGAATGTAAGGACAACTCTCACATGAGAGCACAGCGGCTTGATAGCCGATAACAAACAATGTTTTTAGTGGCTCCAGGACCATACTAGGTCTACAACAACAACCACTTCCAATTGTTATGGAAAACTCAAAACAAACACTAGCAACAAGGATACCAAAACTCGTGTTTCTGAAAACACATCCACAGTGCTGGGCCGAGATGATGTAACCAGGAGTGTTCGGAGGAGCTCTATCCCAAGCCACAGCGTTCTGAGTCTGCAGCCTGAAGTTTACAGCCCCACCAAGAAAGGCAAACGCTTCTTTAGCTCCCCATCACCAAACAGTTGTTTGGGTTAAAGCATAACAAAGTTAACGATTGCCAATAAGGAGAGAAGCAGCTGTGGGAGGAGCTGTGAAAACACTCAAAGAATTTAGTGGCATCCCAGAACCACAGGGATGTGTGCACATACAGCTCTTGTCCCCCTGAGTCCTGGGAAAAAAACGTGTCCTGAGCTTAGTCCCCAAACGCTGACCTGCAATAATTTTTATTCTCCAAAGCAGTTACTGCAGCTATTATGTTAATCTTACTCAATGAAATTTTTTTTAAAAAGTAATCCTTGGTAGCTTGGCCAAAATATGACTGGCATCAATCCAGGTACTTTGGATTAGGCAGCAGCATTATGAAACCAGGATAAAAGCTTACATTTGTTCCTTTACAGCTTAGTCTTTGATATCGACCTTATTCTATGACCTCACTGTCAGAAAATGCAGGCCTCCTGAACTGGAGGGTTTTCAGAAGTTAAACACAACTGGGGCAAATTTATAATCTTGATATTCCCCTTCAGGGAACAACCTCGTTTGCATCACTGAGGACTTTTTTCAGGCCTCTTGCTACATGAGTAACAAAAATCTACCTAGGAGATGGTGGCAGTGAAAGAAATAGGAAAATTTATATAAGAAATAGCTTAACAGCTGGCAAAACTGCTTAGAATTACAGAAAGATGCATATTTTCCCTCTGCTGTTACCACCTCTGCTCACATGCATTTAAAATAAGCTTCTGTACAGAAATATGAAGAATTAGCCTGTCCAAACACAAAGCCTGGGAAACATCAGCTTCTCCTTTTCCAAATAAGCAGGTTCACGTCATTTGTTATTACTCTATTATTATTCTAAGCAGCACAAATTAACTGCTTTTGTCTGGAGGCAAAGCACTACTGACATCTCCTTCCGCCCGGTAAAACTGGAAAAGATTCCCATCTAGTTGATTACCAACCTGTGTTCCCATATACAAGATCTACTGGTAGGAAACAAGACACTTTGAGAGGCAACCTTTTAAATCCCAAAAGGAACTCCACCCCTCTTCTGACACCCATCATCTCCCTCACTCACACAACCTCATAAATTCTGGAATCTAAAAACTCACCAGTATTTTTTCAAGTACTATGTGCCATTTCACATAACAGTTACCTACCTGTCTACTACAACCTGTTGTTTAAAAAGGCACACAATATAGAAACAGAATAAGCAAACCCATCTTTCTTATAAAGTTGTCCACATAAAAGTCGCAAGGTTCCAATCATACACACAGGAGGAAACACTTTGAAAGACTGGTAACAAATCTTGCCCTACAATTCATAGTATACTATTTTTGCAACCAATTACACACACCACCACCAACTCCTGCAAAGGAGATGAAAATACAAAGCCAAATACTTTTAGAGCAAATAGTGTCTGCAAAAGCTCTTGAATTTCTTTACACAGTAAAAAGTGTTTGTTTAATTCAGTTATTTAATACTGTGTATTGCTGACCCTGAGGAGCTATCAAGAACTTACCAAACACAGCTCTTCTACCACTGTGGTTATTCAGTGCTACCTAATCATTGTGGATTTACAGCAATGATGCCTACAGAAAGTACATTCTATCTAATTTTTAGTCAAACAGAAGGGGACAAACTGAATGCAGTGATATGCAAATACTAATTAATGACAGTTCCAATGGTGCTCAGCACGAACTGTGGAACTGTTTAGTGGATATTAAGCTATTCCTGCAGTAGCACACTGGAGATGCATGCAGTATATGTCAATTTAAAAAATTATTCTGATTTTCTTTATTCCAAATCTACGTTCCACACACTATTCAACTCCAATTCTAGTTTGAGGGACTTGAACAGAAAACAATGATTTTCTATTCAGAAAACGCAATATCTGGGAAGGAGAAAAATGGACAAAGAAATGTTATCTTCGTATCTCAGAAAAGACAGCGACACAGAGGAGAGTTCTTCCTTCTGAGAACTGCTAAAAGCTCAGTGAAAACATGCCCACCGTGCTGTCCAGGTACTTCAGCCAAAGCTTACCTTCAGGACACTCAACACAAGACATTTTTAAAGGTCTCCACATCCAGGGTCAGTGTGCTGTGCAATGTGGAGGGATGTGAGAGATGGAAACAAACTAAGTGCTAGAAAACCTTGCAGCTTTTTAATGAATGGTAATATTGTATACAATTGTTTTCCAAGCCAGTGTTGTTCTGCATAAGGTGGGTAACATCACACAAAACAAAGTAAGGAAAGCTACATTTCCTGCCAGTAAGGAGGAAGTTTAGCAATTGCTCACACATAGAGCAAAGAAGCATTCAGAAATCAGAACAATACTCTTTTATTTAGCATAGAAGTCCTTGAAGAACAATGGTTTTATTTCTTAACATGAATAAAGGATTTCTGGCATGGCATCTGGCTTGACACTACTCAATATGGGAAACCATGATTTGAAAGCAAACCCCCCATGATACTTGTTTTCTTTAGCACAGAGCTCACAGCTTGTATCAGACTTCAGGTGCTCATTCTAATTTTTTTTTCCTGCTTGGTTATTATCTGGATTCCCATGAGAGTTAAGCACTACCTCAGGTTTCACTTTATAGCTAAGCTTCTATAACCTTGCAATACACAGATGGTACCAATTCCGAGGGAATTTAATGATTGCAGTCCCCAAGAGTGAGAAGGAAATGTCTGCCCTTCAGCCAAACCAGCTAATCAGAGTACCCGAAGTGATACCAAGTGATACACCCACTGGTATGAGGTGGAAACACATACCAGAGAGAGAGCAGGATGAATAAACCCATTGATGCCTGGCCCTCAGTGAGCGTTAGTGATCTCTGGGTAGCACAGCACATGGCCCTGACATTCTTGCTGTGAAAGACAAGGAAAAAATGGTCCTTAACATTTAACAGCATATCAAATAACTCATCCATCTGTCAAACAGGTGAACTGTACCAATGAGAACATAAAAACACGTACTAAGCTTCCTTCCTTTAAGCTGCCCTAACCCACCCTCTATCAGTAACACACATTTCCCAGCATTAAGCTGCCGAGTCATCTGATGTTATGTTGGGGAAACCGGGCGTTCCAGGAAAATATTAATAGGGAGAGGAAATAAAGAGTCAAAACAGTAAGTGGGATTAGAATGAAGTTAAACAACGAAATAAAGAGTTAGAACAAGTGAATAATTCCCAGCATCCAGAACACATCAGCCAGAAGACACCTAAGCAAGCTTTGTGTTCACGTGGAATACAGTGACTCTGTTCCTTCCCCAGCAAAACCAGGTCAGGGAGGACAGTTCAAGCAGGTCAGAACACGGTTATTCCATGTCACAGATAAATACAGTGAGGCAAAAAAAACAGCCACTGAAAAGTTGTGAGGGAAGAAAGAACCAAAGGAGTGAATAAAATAGGCTCTTAGACTGAGCACTCCTACACAGCTTTGGGTCAGCCAGGCTACTTTATCCAAAGCAACCAACCCACGACCGCTGTTGACTGAGGGCAGATACAGGAGCAGCACAGAAAAAGCACAGAAGCTCCATTACTGCATTTACCAAACACTTGTTAACAGACACAAAAAAGCGTTTTTAAGATAACAACTTGATCTAAATTGCTAAAGGAACTCATTTAAATTTGAGCGAGCACTGAACCCAAACAGAAAAAAAACAGGACCATTTTTAATCAAGGCTAACAAGCTCCTGAGACTGACTGCAAAACTGGGATTTGGATTACACTTTCATTGGGCATAGCCTTCAGCATTCTCAAAAGTCACCCAAAAAAAAAAAAAATAGCCCTAAATCGGAGCTTAGATTTTCAAAGAAGGTCACCAAAAGCCAAATCTGATCCAACACTCATTATTAACAAGAGACAACATCTCTGAAACAAATATTAGGCAGGGAGGAGAGAGGTGTTGCTGCTACTGCAGTTAAATGATCACTGTCATATGGCATTAGTGCTGGACCACAGTATTCCCAGTGTTTGTCTCCCCTCTCCATCCACACACATGCTCTGTTTTCCCATCTGCATCTACAGAACTTAAGGCACTTGTACAAGAAAAGTTTTAATTGCTGCCTTTCTGCTCTCTCGTCTCTCTCCATTCAAATCGGCTACTCAGTGCCACCTTCCCTTTCATTTCATGGAAGACACTAAATTGCTCTGCATTCAGAGCATCCTTTCAGCGCAGACATCTGGTAAAGCCAAGGAAAAAGTAAATTTAACTACACTGGTACAATATGGAATTGAAATCCCGATATAGAATTAAAATTCCTTGATGTTGACTCAACCTAATGACTTGGGAGGGGGTGTCAAAAAAACCTTCACAACTAATTCACAGAACTGGAAGTGCTTCCAACTTTTCTTTGTTTATAGTAGAATCTTTGTAGATTGTACTCAAGTAGAATTAGTCCAGTTAGTTATGACATCTACAATCACAGTTTTACCTGTTTAGCCAAAGAACCAAATACAAAAAAATACCTTTTTTTTTTCTTCTAGTGACTGTAGATATATATTTCAGTATCAGTTAGCCAAGGTCAATGCACGGAATCACACAGCTTAATACAGGTGTCACAAAGGGTCACAAATTCCAACTCAAACTGGTCATTGCCCTCTGCTCCTAAAAACTTCATTGTTGTTTACAGCAAGACAAGCATCTCTCCCTTTCTTTTCCACTGATGACACACCCTGATCGCATACTTGGCTTTTTCAACTGGTTTTCACCACTGCTTGCTTCAGTCAATTTAGGCAGAAGCACCTCTGCTTGTTAACAACAAATAAATAACTGAAATTTTAAAAAATCAAAGGCAATTACAACCAAGAAAAAAGGAACAAACATATCTTTAGTCATCAAACTGTCTTCCTGTCCTTTTGTCTACGTAGACATAAGGTGTGCAGGTGTGGGGTTTTTGCTAAACAATGTTTAGAATTAGTGTTGAGATCCGCACACACCCAAAAGAACACAATGCTGGAGAAGGCAGGTCAAAGAAGAACCCACACAAAAAACCAAACAAACAGAAGAGGCAGAAAATTCGACAGAACCAGATGCAAAACCCCTCCCGACATCATTCCCAAATCCATCAGAAGTAAGAATTAGCACAGCTTTGGAATGCAAATAAAACAATCTCATCAAGGAGACAAAAATGTTTAAGTTCAAGGCTTACCAAAACTGTGCCTTACCCATTAGTCAAAATAAAATTTGACAAATACAAGTTACATTTTACCTTTTCTGATAATGTCTTTCTGTGAAAGAACCAAGAGACCAGAACTTGGCCGTATGTTAAATCAGAGCAATATTCAGAGAAGTTTATTATTAATAAACTATTGTATTTATAACCACAAGAACAGCAACTTTTCCCTACCTGCAGACTCTTTAACACAGGAATCAGCAGCCTGTTCTATATTTCCTTGAAATCAAGACATTCATAGACATTAATAAATAAAAAACGATCAGAACCGAACTGAAAAAAAAATCTGCTTTATAGGCAGAGATCTAGAATTTCTCAGGAATGACTTGGAATTCTGGGGGGCACCAATACTTACACACATTTCAATAGGACAAAACAGATTCAGGTAACTCCACACAGAAAAACAATGGCAGAAGAAACAGGACACACAAGCTTTTGGACTAGTGCAAAATGACATCAGAAAAAGCACCTTAAAAAGGTTCTCTCAACAAAACAGTAATTAATGATCAGCATCATCCCTTTCTGCCAAACAAGACTGCAGCTAACTAGTCATTCTGACCATTAGCTTTCCACTCTCAGCAGCACCCTTCTGTCTAAACATACAATCCTGTCCTCTCTTCAAGTAAGTTCATTGCAACAAAACTGAGTAATTTGTTACTATTCTTAAAAACAAACCAACCAACCAGCCACAGGAAAACTACTTCATAAAACAAAGGCACTATGAGGAACAATTTTCTACCCTAATTTGACACAAAGCCCTGTCTCCTAAGTAGACTTATTTTATTTCAAAATCCCAAACCAAATCCCTCTCCCCCATATGCAGAAAGTTACTTTCTTCACATGCTTTGCAGCCATCATAATGCAGGTGCCAGCAGAAGCACTACAGACACAGTGAAATCAAAGACTGCTGGTAAAACAAGACACCCCTCTCTCCAAGCACCTCTGCTCTCTACAGTCTCCTGCACAGTCAGCATAAGGATCGGGAAGGATGCCTGCAAAAACAGCACTGGGACATCCTCCATCTTTACTGTAGGTCTTGAAGGGAAAATAATTATCACAGAGAAGAGACAGATATTATTCACTTGCTACAGGCACCAACTTTGAGAATCTTCTGCAGGTTTGATTACCTGGCCTCACTCCCTCATCCAGTCTCCTTGGCTACGCTTCATTTACCTTCTCCATCTCCCCTCCTTCCTATCTGTAAACTCACATATACTCTGGAGATGTTTTATGCATTTACTAATTAAGTTCTGTGCCAAAACCCAAGGATATCTGCTACAGTTGCTAACATTCTAAGGCATGAAGTAGATGATCACTAACAATCAAGGCAATCTGAAGACACAAACCACAACCTTTTGCAAGCACGTGCCAAGGTTGCTCTAGACCATCTCACTGAAAAAATAAGCTAGGGAAAAGAAACTCCTATTTTCCACCTCCCCGCAGTCACTCTGAAACACAAGGTTAATGTTCAAATACATTTTAAAATTAGATTTTTGGTTACCACAATATCCCAACACACAAGAAGTAAAACAGGGCCCAGAAGGAATGTACATACTTCATCTCCTAGAGCAACTACTGCAGACTGCAAGTGCATGTTTCAACAGCAAAAGGAAATCCAAGTTTTTATTTCTAGATTTGCTTACACTACTTTCTACAAACATCTACTGAAGCCTTTTGAAATGAAGTGTTAATTGTCCCCCTAAGAGCAAACAACTGATTACAGTGCAGAACTTCAAAGGAGGATTTCCAGCTCGTTTCTGAAAAGCTGAGGATCTGCACCGCAGAAAGACACAACAGCTTACCAGGAGATAACTGTTCTGCAGCAGCTCCTCCGAGCCCTCTCTACTGCTCATGAGTAGAGAGGAGGAGGGAAAGCAAGGCTTAGCTCTGTTTTTAAATCAGAAGCCAAATTTGAAGCAGAAGGAGTGACACTCCAAAAAAAACACAGGGAAAAAGAAGCCACCGTTCTAAGCCACCTGTCTGGCTGCAATGGTGCTTGGTTGGGGTTTTGTAGAGCCTTATCAGTATCTCTCCTACAGCACAAACATGTCACCACCACTTCTTAGAGTTACCAGTTGTCTTTCTCACTAAAATCATGAGGTAGGAAAATTGTCTGTTCATTCTAGCATTTCAGCAGACTACAAGACTACACAAAGGCCTTTTGACCACAATTCAGATTCAATTTGGATTAATTCATTCACAGCTGCAATAAAAACCAAAAGGAAAAGCCTGATCACCATGGAAATTCTGTACATCTTCTGGAACTTTATATCCACCAGAACTGAAACTTTAAGAATCCATGAAAGCAGAAGTTTGAGTGTGCATCAAGCAAGCAAGCACACAGCTCCAATGATAACAATGGGAACTGGAAATGCTCGGCGGGCATTCCATGTTTATTCACCGGATCACTGTCCAAATGCTGGCAAACTAATTGAAGTAACTGTAAAACTATCACTGTAAGAAGAAACATTTGAGTAGACCATGCCCTGCCTCAGGATCCTTCTCCTTCACTGGATGGATAAGGAACAGAGACGCACTTGCAGTGATTTCAGCACAGCGTTCCACAGGCACACAGGGAGACTCCCGTCACTGTTACGTCCTGCAGGATTAATAACCAGCAACAGGAAAGAGCACACCGAGCACAAGCAGCATTCTCATGGAAACAACAGAGCACGTTCCATAGGATGCCAGCATCCAACTGCCAGACAAACCTTTGTCTGTACGCACTGGAAAAGCGGCTGCGTGTCGCCTGCGTCCAGGGCTTATCAGCTCACTGCCAGCAGAGCTGTTTGTTGGGCATGTGACTTTTCCACGACCAACTTTTTAACTTGGTACTGTACTGTACTGGATTAACAATGCGTTACATTCATATCTTAAAGGGCAACAATACAGGGAATGAAGCAATCCAAGGAAATAAGCAGAGTCAAACATAGGAGAGCACCCTGAACTGATGACACGGGCCTTGTTGTCCTTACAGTCCATCCCCAATCCAGCCGCAGTCCTCACGGCCAGGAACAGCAGTGTCCATCCAGGCTGCCTGCCCACCCCAGCCCACACACCTGTGTGCCGGAGACATGACCTTCTTGCACAGGGCTGTTATCAGCGCTCCAAGGAGCAATCCAGAGAGCAGGAGCTCAAACATAACACCCTGGACCTCACTTCGTGAATGGCAAAGCAGCTCGTACCCTCTTCTCCAGAAGGACAGGAATTAGGTTTTTTGTTGCAGTTGTTTTTTAAACTTCTCAAATTTTCCAAAAACAAAGAGAGGCTTAGACCTAGAAATGTAGGGACCAGCTTCGTCTCCAAATTCCAGAACACCACTACACATCAATAGGGAGAACACGGAAACAACAAGCACATAGATGGTTCCAATCTGGCCTCTCACTTGGATGCTCATGAGCATCCATTCATGTCTCTCCTGCCACCACCAAATCATAATCCCTTCCGCCGGCACTGGTACACAAAAAACATGAACTGAAAAGCTACATAACGAAGCAAGGACAGTCAAAATGGAATTCACTGTCTTAGCTATGCTGCTGATCTGTTCACACAAACCTGAGAATAACTTAACATCAGATCACGAGAACCATGATTAATCATGCAAGTACGTCCTGTTTGTAAGACGCACAAAGTAACAATTAGCATCTACACAGTATTTTATAGGCTTCAACTTTACAAGAGTTTGTCATCAGTAGACACAAAGCTCCCAGATGTAAGCTTTACTGATGCAAAGCTGTCTATAAAGGGAAAATCATATCTATTTCACTTTCACTCCATCTTAAAGTTTTAGCATCTTGTTAAAAAGAGAACTGGCACACTCAGCAGCTATTGTGAATCACTTGCAGACTTCCTCACTTTCGACATCTTTAAAGATATCACAATTACATCACTAATAATCCATTACACATCCTGACTCCCGTCGTCCAGTGACTGAGTAGTTTCTAAATTGCCTTTTTCAAAGCTAAAATGTGACAAGAAACAAAATCATACACATTCTCCTTGTATCAAAAATAGCTTTTAAGTAGTAATTTATATAAAGAAAAACAGGGAAGAAGCCAGTCACAGAAGTGCCCCTTCTATAGTTTGAAGAGCATCATTTCTAGCATTTTCTGACTTGATATTTGTTTGTATTATTTCACATCAGCTCATACTTATAATCCAGAAAACAGACATCAAAAGAATGCAGTATTTTCAGTCATTCATTTAGACAATTTTAAAAAATGGTTCTCAAGAGTCAACTCTTATTATAGATCTCTCTCTTCAAAAAGCCTACATTTCATCATTCTGGCTTTACTGAATTTAGATCTATGAAGCATCAAGAACATTCTGTGGCAAAGCCATAACAGCTTTTAAACTGAAATATAAATATGTTTTTCAAGAACAAAAATAGCCACAGACACATTTTAGAAAACAAACTCCTTCAAGGGACATATATATCCCAATATATTAAGTAAATAATGTACATGCAAGTGGGGCACAAATACACGGACAGTGTAAACTGACAGAGTCTGCTTGATTGGATTCAGGTTCATTTAATCATTACTGCTTTAAGTGCTCAATCTATTTTACTGGAATTTTTTAATAAAACACACCCTCCCCCCCAAAAAAAACCCAACAGCCAAAAAGCAAAAAATTAAAAAAAAAAACCAAAAAAACAAAACAAGAAAAAAAAAAACAAAAAAATAAAAAAAAAAAACCAAAAAAACAAAACAAGCAAAAAAAACACCAAAAACCAAAAACAACCCAGACCAACAGGTAGAGATGGGAGAATAGGGATGAAGTGACCGCCGGCGTCACATCACATCAGGTCTGTGGCAAAGCCAAAAACCGAAATTACACTCGGGAGCCCGGCCCAGCACTGCAGCGAGTGCTCAAACTCCTCACAGAGCCAGAGTCGGTGACAAAGGGAAAAACACGCCTTCTCCAGCTCGCTTTCTCCTGTCACATCACCCACACCCGGGAATGATGATGGAAAAGGTGGATTTTTAGCACTTTTCCTCACAGCTCCCGGCTCCAGGCGGCAGCTGCCTGGCCATCGGCTGCTCTCCCTTCCACCCGCACCGGCCATGAGGGAAGACCCGGGGAAACGCCCGCTCATCTCCCCCACGGGACGGGCCCGATCACCCCGGTACGGAAAACTCCTCCAGGAGAGAAAGCAGCGAGGGCGGGCGGCGGGGCCGAGCGGCCGCTCCTGCCGGGCCGCCCCCCTTACGCGGGCCCGGGTTGGGGCTCCCCTGCACCTGGCAGTGTGAGACGACGAGGCTCTGGTTGCCTTCCCCGTGGTACTTCCATTCATTCTCATCCATCTTCTCCACTTCCATGCCCGGCCCGGGCCGCGCGGAGGGCAGGAGCAGCCGCCGGCCCCGCCGCCTCACGCCGCCACCATCGCGGCTGCGCCGCCCGCCCTCAGTCGCGGGAAGTCCCGCCCGTCGCGGGCGCCATCTTTGAGCCGGGCAGTGCGGCCGGCGCCGCCATGGCGAGGCCGGGCAGGGCCTCCCCGGGGTGCGAGACCTCCCAGGCGCCGCCCGGGCACAACCGGCGACGGTAAAGCACCTTCTGCTTCCGGGAACGGGCGCTCAGAGGAGGGGACTGTCCCGCTCTGCTCTGCAACAGTCTCACCCCGAGCCCTCGGTGCAGTTTTGGGCGCCACATATAAAAAAGACATAAAGGTGTTAGAGAGCATCCAGAGGAGGCCATGAGGATCGGGAGGGGTCTGGAAGGGAAGTCTTACGAGGAGCAGCTGAGGGCGCTTGGTTTGTTTAGCTTGGAGGAGACTGAGGGGAGACCTCATATATATCAGGAAACCACCCAGAGGGTGGTCGGGCACTGAACAGGCTCCCCAGGGAATGGTCACTGCCCCAAGACTGACAGAGCTCCAGGAGAGTTTGGACAACACTCTCAGAGACAGGGTGGGATTTTGGGGTGTCCAGGAGTTGGACTCTCTGATCCCGATACGTCCCTTCCAGCTCAGTATGTTCTATAGTATGGAGTGCCTGTATAACATACTCACTGTGGGGAAGATGAGCTCGTACCTGCAGCAGAGGCTCTGCACATGGTCCAGCACCCAAAAATAGGGAGGTTATGACCCCTTTGGGGTTGCGTTTCACAGAATCACAGATTCAATTAGGCTGGAAAAGACCTCCAAGATCATCAAGTCCAACCTATGATCAATCACCACCTTGTCAAGCAGACCAGAGCACCGAGTGCCACATCCAGTCTTCCCTTAAACACCTCCAGGGTTGGGGACTCCACCATGCACCTGGGCAGCCCCTTACAGTGTCTTTTCAGCTACAGCTTCCAGCTATGCTGGCTTGAATTTTACAGATGTTTTCTCCTGCAGCCAAGTGTCTGTTTAATTAGCCCTGTGCTCCAATATATCAGGTCATTCAAATACCCAACAGAGATGTTACAAGCAAAAAGACGAAGATCTATGTAACAGTCTTTTAAAAATACACATTAAGCTCTTTTCCTTACCCCTACCAACCCACTCTCCCAAGTATGAATATACACATACATGATTTACAATAAATGCAAAACAATCTAAAGATCCAAACTCCCTATCACAAACAGAGGATTAAATTCTAGAACCCTTAATCCAGTCATTTTTATGACTATGAGTTTTGACCATAGTGAAATTTATCCTTCAATAATCATTTTAATACAATCCCTAAGGGCTCTCTGAAATTCCTCCTTTTCTCTCCTGCTTCCTCACAAGGCTCTCCATGTCACTGGCCAGACTGACACAAAAAGAGGTAATTAACACTTGCAAGTTTTCCTTCATATAATGAACATTTGTTTAATTTGGACAGTACCCAAATTTGACTCCGTTGCAGCTCTTCAAAAGAAAGGCAAAGCAAAGCAAACTATGCATGTTTAACAGAGAGAGAAGATGCACCTAGAAGGCTGAAAATAAAACCTGCATAAATCTGCAATGAGTCATTGATCTTTTTTTTAAATCTGTGGTGCTGTAACTTAAACACTTATCATCCAATTTCACTAAACTTAAAAAAATGGGGGCTAAACAAAATATATGCCAAAATACTGATTGATGATCGCTTTTCCTTTTTTTAGCATCCTATAGATGCCTACATGAAAAAAGAAATTCTTGCTCCTTTGACCATTTGATAAAGATGAAAATAATGACAGTGACATCTTTAAAGTATGTTTCTGTCATCTGTGTTCACAGTTTCTCTATGTTGTGTAACTAGAAGTGAATATATAACATACAAGAAATAACCATACTGTTCTTTTAAGAGTATTATAAATAAATTTCACTCAGGACTGTGAGTAATATTGTGGTATTTATGATACTTTCATTAAAAAATAACTGTATGTCAGGGAAATAGTATGTGAACACTTACTACGCTTACATAGAGAAATGAAAAGGCAAATAATATCAATATATTATCTTGCAATATCAAAACTAATTTGTCTCAATTTTAAAAGGAATTCTAGCATAGCAAGTTCTTTCATAATTCTGAGAAATGCACACATACAGAGTTAAAAATAAAGCGGAGGTTCTGAGTGCAAGGGTAAACAACACTGAGAACACCAAGTTTTAACACAGTCCACTGTAGCAGGGCACTTCCCTCTCCACCTTTTCCTCCAGCATTCCAAGGTGCAGAACTACCACTTGGGCAATTTGAGGCAGTGCTCTGAAAATACACTGGTAAAACTTAAACCTGGAGGTACAAAAGCCTATTTAACATATGCTATTTCTCCCTGCATTATCAGGTTTTATTAGTCATTGCAGGTATTATCTACAATGTGCTTGGACTGAAGTACCAGAAGCTTTGGTCCCATTAATGCCATTCAGATATTGCTTAATTGGAATTCCCGTCAGGTGGTGCAACTACAGCTGGTGTAGACATACCTGGATGGGTTTTAATTAGGTGCCTTGAGGTCTGTGAGCACAGAGCTCATTGACCTGCAAAATCCACCCGGGGATCTCAGCCGATGGCCAGATATCCTGTGGTATTTTAGTATGTAAATAAGTTACATTAAAACTGCAGCAGGAATGTGGAATGTAATCGTACCTTCCGTTCTACAGCTCCCACTTCATCCCCTCAGCAGTTGTGTTTTCGTGTAACATGAAGGAGTCAGGAGAGCACCACAGGCCTGAAATGCATTTCTTTTCCTCAGAGTCCTGTAACTGCATTGTGCTTTATGGCACAATTCCCATTTCTTGGGATTCTTCAGTGTCAGGACTGAACAGTCAACACTGAATTCTCATTTGCCATCCTTTGCAATTTGTAAGTTCACCAGGGAATGAGAATGACATGGCAAGAACAGTCCACAGTTCACTTATTGACTTTGAGAAGGGAAAAAAAAAAAGCATCAGGCAAGTATTTCATGTTAACATTCTTTGCTATAAAAAGTTCATTAAATCCACGAGGGGAAAAAAATAGCATTACCTGAGACTCGTGATAAAATTGGGTGCCAATAATACAAAGGTCTTGTAAGCTCATGAGAAGGACTTTTGTTATAACAGGTACATCTTAGTCCTCCAGGTTCCTAAAATGAAAGGCTTCTATATAAAAGCAAGGGTATTTTGTTCTTTATGAAAAGAGTAATCACAACACAAAAGATCCTATCCTGTGACCTAGAAACGTCTGCCTGGAGAAATCAGGTTTAAAAATCACAAATTCAAGGTAGTGAGTCTGAGAATATTAAATGGACATGATAATAACACAAAGAAATTGTGCTACAAAATACTGTTACTATTTGTTTTAAACTACTGCACCATTTTCAGTTTCGAAAGATAGAATTATGTTTAAATAAGACTGATAGTTTCATATTTTTATTATACTCAGACCAGCAGAAATGGAATATACTTACATAACTCACACATCATTCCAATTTTAAAGCTTTGCTTTTTTTCTCATATCAGGACAATACCACTGCTCCATGCCATAGTTATTTCTTGAATCCCTGGTTTTTCTACATAATTTCACACACATACTAAAAGTGCAGGAAATGTCATGCTCCAGCTGTCATTTCACCATCTCAGACTGACTGAGAATCACTGACCCCACAAAGAAAAAAAGATTAGAATAGGACTGGAGTGTGTCATTCAGTGTCTTCTTCAGAAAGCATATGTGGTACTTTGAACCACAGTAAAATATTTTAGAAATAAAGGAAGCCATGGTTTCAGGAATAGGGCTATAAGTAGCAAGAAAGGTGACTCTAGATGAATGAAGATAAAGCCACATCTGTGTAGTTAACACATAAGAGCTTGCATAAACTTACCACAGATGTGAATAAACACACATTATAACTACCAAGAGGTTTAATTGTTACATACAGTCTGAGGGAACAAATGAAGTTATAGACACAGCATAAAGAAGACCTCTGTAGTGTATATATAACTCCAAAGAATTGCCAGGAGAGAGAATACTTTTTACACATACACAATTAACAAACATTTTCTATACACAAGAGTCCTGTACATTTATTGAAAAAAAAAAATAGAACTATTTGCCAGTGGGGCATGACCCAAAACACAAACAAAAAAGAGTGTTGTGGTGAATTTTTTCGACTGGCCAGAGAATATACAGAAAAGAAGGTCTAGTTAGAAGCTGTAGCAGGTCATTAAAGCAGAAGGCTATCGTGAAATTCTAGCAGGTTTGACAGGGTATTAAGGCAGAAGGGAACAAGACCAACCCCATCTAAGCATCTCCTTAAAGTCTGTTCTTACAGCCTCTAATCTGTGGGCAAAGAAGGAAAGATGAAGGGATAAAGAGCTTTTAGGTCTTGCCTTGTGTTAAGGGACATACCAGCAACTGGAAAACAAAATAGTCTTCCATAAAGAGGCAAAAGTAGTGCAGTTCTGTAGCCTGGGCAGAAATCACATAGCCACAGGACTTGTGCTGCTTTCAGGCTAGGTCAGCACTCCTTAGTGCAGGTACTTTGCTGTTAATGTTACACTGTTTGCTCACTATCAAATACCCCTTGCAACTGCTACTGGGAAAACATTTTATTGTCTCCTATCACAAACATACCCCAGCCTTGTGTTCAGCCCTTGGACCTGTTAATGGTTAAAGCACAGCACACCTTAAAATCCTTAAATGTGAGCCTCTTTAAACAGGGAAGAGAACATGTAGATTAATCTGGTTTTCAGCTAAACTGCTATCATTTGGCCACACACTTCTCTGGAAAACCTTGAAGCCTTCCCCATCAGAACTCTTAGTTCACCGAGTACAAGGTCTCCCAAAGATAAATTACAAACTGGTATAAATAGGTCACATGTTAACATTCCACTTTATACCCAGAAGCACCAAACTGTCATACATGGGAAACACCAAACTGCAGTATATGGGAGCGTACAGACAGACTGGCACCAGTTCCTTTTGTACTTTACTGATAAATTCAGATTTATGTTCCCTGACACAGCTATCAAAACTTTCAAAGATATAGCTCCTTAAATTCTTACGCACCACATTTTGTTGACTTTAGTGTTAATAATTTTGGAGTGATCTCTGTATCCAAATGGCACCATACAAAATTAATATTCCCTCTACCAGTGTCCGTGAAGAACCCAGTTTACTGGAATTGTCACAATTTATATCAATAAACAGAACTGATATATAGTCAAGAGACACCTTCTCAAATTTGAAACCTCACGTTATCTGTCATCTCCAATGCATAAGCACATATAATGCAGTTTCCCAAGCAGAAGCACCAATATAAACACTATGATATCTCAAAAGGGTGATCTTGTTCTCTATCCTAAATCTGGCCATATATTCCTGTGTCTCTCTTCACATTGCCCTTAGCACATGAACACCCACAAGGCACGTTAAAGCAGATTATTCATCAAATGAATGCTCAAATTTTCTCTGGTGGGATTTATTTTTACCCCAAAATCTGTTTAGTTGACTCAGCAAAGCAGCGTGACACACAGCACAGCCACACAAGTGCCCCAGCCGTCACCGAAGGAGCAATGGGAACACATCCCAAACCATCCGGGAGCACAGGATTAGCCATTCTGCTGCCAGCTCACTCTCAGACCACATTAAGCTGATTATGAAACTGCACTTTGAGCAGCTGCAGAACCTCCTGGCAGGGTGAACGTGTGGGGCCCTTCCAAGGAAAGGAGAAAACACACACAAGGAAGAGATATCTCTGAAAAAAGCAGCAGAGAGCACATCAAGGAGGAAGTGTTTTAGGAGAGAGAACTATGGTTCATTCAGCAGTCCAGGAGCTGTCACAGACAGGATTTTTTGGGGTGGTTTCTTTCTTTCTCCCCCAGAAGGACACATGTATTTGATTTATCCCATGCCCTCTCTGCTCCGTCTACCCAGGTTATAAATGAGAATTGAAGCAATCTGCGCCACTGGGGGATCAGTGATAATGCATTCCACTAAACTGTGCTTTATTGATTTGAAACTATTTCAAAGGTGACAATCTACAGTTCTCTTGATTAAGGTGGAATGAAGTGGATATTTAACAAGTGATTGTGGGATCTTCCTGACTGAACGTCTGCCAAAAGCAAGTGCAATACCCCTTGCAATAAAAATCTTTATGATGATGTCTCACTTGTATACTCATTTCTCGTATTTATGCTTTTGTTTCATGTCACACCTTTCCAATAGATTTCTAGGAAAAAAAAAAAATCCAAGTTGCTTGGAAAAGAACTAATCCTAACAGTGACAAGGAAGGTAAATATACTGGAATATATACATATATAGATAGATAGATATACACACACACACATATATATACATCCCCCTAGATCTCTCAAGTCAAGCTTTTTAGCAAGGAATTAAATTTCAGATGACTGAGTGAGCATAAGTTTTAGATTAAATTCTACATTTATTAAAACAAAATCAGGTTCAAAAAGCAGTGAAGTCCCTTCTCACACAAGGCTTGGCACCTTGGAAGGTACAAATCCATGTGGCATGAATTTATAGAATAAAAATATAAACCTTGATGTTCTACTTGATGGCTGGTTCTGAACCTATCTAAGAATATGTGACACTGTGTTACAATGGAGGAAAAAATAAAAAAGAAAGTGTTTTGGTTTGAGCCTGGCCAGAGGCCAGGAACTACCCAGGCTCACAGACTTGCCCTGCCTTCTCACAGCCAGACAGAGGAGAGGGAAGGAAGAAAAAAAAATTCAAAGTGTCCATGAGGTTTGTGATTAAAAAAAAAAAAACTTGAGAGAAAACCACAGGCAAAACAGGCAAACTACTTGAAAATATGAAACTACATTTATTATGCTACCAGAAAAGAAGAAAAATTGAGAAGCAATATGAGCTGTGGGAAAAAGCACCTTCTTTCACTCCCCCTCACTTCCCCCCCCCTGGTTCCCTCCTACCCAAACGATGCCGGGAGACAGAGAATTAGGGGGTTTTTTAAGGTTAGGCCAGGTCTTCGTGTTTTCACAGATTGGAGTCTTCCCCTGCTGAGTGGTGGGGTCCCCTTTTGGAAAGTAAAGTCCAAAGTCCATCCCACGGGCAACAGCAGCCCTCAAACTGCTGCAGCGTGGGTCACTCCTACCCAGGCTGCAGTCTTTAAGCATCCCCCTGCTCCAACATCTGCAAAGGGGGCTCTGCACTCCCGTGCTCCTCCATGGGCTACAAGTGGCTGCTTCTCCATGTTGGTCTTTTAGCTCACATCCTCCTCCTCCCTGGCTGCAATTTGTATCTGTGTGCCAGAATTGTTTTGAATTCCTTCTTAAATCTGTTATCACAGAGGTGTTACCACTTCTAATTGGCCTGTGGCAT
The DNA here is from genome assembly GCA_013400975.1 of Atrichornis clamosus. Classification (NCBI taxonomy): domain Eukaryota; kingdom Metazoa; phylum Chordata; class Aves; order Passeriformes; family Menuridae; genus Atrichornis; species Atrichornis clamosus. The sequence continues at coordinate 162,056 of WBMZ01001002.1, forward strand.
GTCCATCTTTGCAGCCAGACAGACATTGGCCCTGCAGGACATGGTGGTGGGGCTTCTAGCAGCTTCTCACAGAAGCCACCCCTGCAGCGCCCCCGCTACCAAAAAACCAGGTCTAGCAAAACCACGACAGAAAGGCATTTACCAAATCATACCTGGAGATTGACATTTAATTGCCATTTTACAGGTTTCCAGGGGTTTAGTGTTGCAAAATAGATAAAATGGGAAACAGCCTCATCTGCTGGTTTGAGGAGATACTGTCAGGTATATATATATGTTTGGGGGTTTTTTTCCTCTCCACGTACATCTGCTGGATCTCAGAGTAAAATCTACAAGACTGAATTTTGGGTTAGGGGTTTGTTTTCAGGAATAAAACCATTTGCACACACTCCTCATACGATTGGGAGATCTCAGATAATTCAGCAAAAGGAGCAGCTCTTAATCTACTTTCTGGCTCCTGGTCATTAATACAGACAGACACGTCTAAAGAGATGACTAAAGACTTCCCATTATTTGCATCTCTTTTAATTTTACTGAAGCTTCACAGTGTTCCTAAATCAGCTGTTTCATGGGACTCTGTGTTTCAAATAGAAATGTTTGATGGAGATCTTTGCTGTTGGGTTTTTTGTTTGTTTAAAGAGTTAATTTAAAGAAAAATAACTTCTGAAATAAGATTATTGAAAAAACATCCTCATTTGTCTTAAACTTTTTAGTAGCATTGAAACAATAATGGAAAATTTAGTGGGAAACGTAAGGATGTATTTTTTGCTGTCTTTTTAGTCTCAATGACATTAAAATCTAAACTTCTGCTAACATACACACACAATATTAATGTTGACATGATCTACCTTCTGAGTGACTTTGCAGTCTCAGTATTCTTACAATAACAACAAAAACCCAGATCATTACAAATATTCTTAAAGAGTTTACAAATATTCTTAAAGAGTCCTCTCCTCCTTATCTTCTCTTCCCTCCTGCAGACAGTCCCTCTCCTACTTTTCCAAACAACTGCTCATTACCTTTTTTGCTGTTACATGTCCTTCCTTACCAAGGCCAGTGGATCCTATGCACAAGTAATTCCCATATCCCTGTGCAGTCTGTTAACCCCATGTTCCCTCAGGATACTGGTCTAGAGTTAATACAATTTGGTTTTCTCAAAGTTAAAGCTATAATTACTCTGTCATTATTTCATTATCTTGATTGCTGAAAGTATTTTAAAGAACATGGATCACTCAGGTTACTTAAATTACCTCGGCCTCACAATTCCATACTTTAAACTCATTCATTTTCAAAGGGCTGATTGGTTCCAGTCCCATTCAGATCAGAAGGCTCTGCATTCCCTTAACACTTCTGGAATTCAGGCCACTCTGTTTCAGTGTCTGTGCTCAGATGGGAGCCCTTGGATGCACCAAAAGAGGTTCAAAGTCAATGGAAACAAACAAAAGGAAAAACTTGAAATAGGAGTGAGGATTACAGATGGCAGTTAATAAGATGCAGTCAACAAGTAGAAGAAGGGAAGATAGAAGCAAATAAAACAAGAAAGGTGCAGAATATCAAAGATCCTACGCCTGAAATGTTATTTTTTAAGGAAATTGCTTTTCAGAGGTTAGTCCTAGAACATATTTTATGATGATGTGAAAATCATATCATAATTATTCTTTATCAAGGACACAGCACTAAAACACAATTGTGTAAAGAGGCTTTACAGGAGATTAGATTCACATTGATTCAAAGGGAAAAATTGCCATTTCAGAATAACCTATATTATCTGCCAAAAGCTGGCTCACCAGAAATTGCTCACAGCAATTATTCAAAAAAGGAACAGTCTAACCAGAACTATACAGCTATATGTATATTAAACTTCCTGGACAACTCAGTGTCCCTGAGAGGTGTAAAAAGTATTTATTAGAAGATCCTTGTACAAGGGTCACTCTCTGATCATTCAAAGTAAAAAGATAACCATACAGATTTTCTTCTCTACACTTTTAACCTTCCCCCAAAATGCATTCCTTCCAGTTCATGAAGGTTTCCCAAGGGCCCTTCTGAGTTTTGAGAATAGCCTGAATTTCCTGGTCACTTTTGTTTCCCATCACTTCCATCTCATGCCCTCACTCCCTTCATCTGCCTACAGGCATCATTTTACCACTCTGGGTTCTTCCCACAGGGGATACTTTGTGGGATGTCTTGGTTGAACGCCAAATAATCCTTGCTCATGTGTTATCACTTTACAGAGACAGGAGATCGTTGGAACACCAGGACAGAGCAAAGACCTCACTGGAAAAACCCCCACACATAAATAGCTTGATCTATCAGGAATTGCCCCTTACTAGCAGTAAATTTGGGAAGTGATGCTTTATTTCATAACCAGAGATGCTGCACTTTATAATTTCCTTCCTGGTGGAGTATTCTGGCTATACCATGTTCTAGAACAGATGTTGTAGCTTAGGGGGTTTTGTCATCCCTGTACATAAATAAGCTTTACAAGATCTTGAGGATACTCACAAGATCTTCAAAACAGGTATATCCATGTGCATATTAGGAATAAAGTGAAATAACAGCAAACTTTCAGAAGAATCATACTGTCCTTTTAGACCATGATATAAAGCTAATTGTCCTTTTCTGCTACCAAAGTTTCAGACCCACTCCTTCATATCACTGCCAACTTAAAATACCCATTTGATTTCACCTATATTTTAGTTTTTAACTCCTGCAGAAGCAAACGAGAATATTTGGTTCTAACAAATATTAACCTTTAGCAAAAGTAACCATTCTTCTGCCACCAATTTCCTAAGGCAGTCATTGCAAACATGATGTCTAAATAAAAGAAGTGTTACTGACAAGTCATTTAAATTAAAACAAATATACAGGAACTCTTTTATATGAATGGGGATTTATATAATACATGAGAGAAAGAACATTGACCTATTGCTTTATTTGGTTTTATATGGAGTCCACAAAGGCACCAAGTGGACATAAAATATAAAAAATAGTCTCTCTTTTTATGTATAAAAAAATACATANTTTTATGTATAAAAAAATACATAAAAATATAAAAAATAGTCTCTCTTTTTATGTATAAAAAAATACATAAAAATATAAAAAATAGTCTCTCTTCCAAAAAGTGTAAACAAAGATGCAAATAGCAGCTCCATAAATAAACCATGAGGGTAGAAAAAAATTTCCCCCAAGACTTACTCATTAAAAAGCTCAGCCTTGTCTTTTTATAAAGAGGGCAACTACCTTTAGATTTTGCATACAAGGTTTTCAGTTCCTCTGTTTTTCTGCAGCACAGTGAAATGTTTGTCAAAACACAGGATTACAGCTTGTAAATGGCAACCCTTCCTTTCACACTGTCTCTTTGGGTGACAGGTCTCCCATTCCTCTGAAACAGGGAAAACATTCAACAGTTACTGAAAAATGGTGGTGGAATGAGGTGAGAGCCATCACTGATGTGATACACGTAGGAGAGAATAATATTGGAAAAACTAGAGAACAGTTTGACTACATCCACATGAATTCCATTATGAAAACAGTCCTTGCAAATCCGGGGGGAAGAGAAGGAAAGGTAAATGACAGTGAATTTCAAACAAAAAGAAACGAATGCCAATTAAAGACTTCAGCATATACTCATGGGGAAAAAAAGGGTTAACAATTGCAAACTAGGCATGAAACAGGAGATAACAGTATTATAAATGAAGAAGACTTACTGTCATAATTTAAGAATATATTTTAGGGCTACTAATTCACCGTCAGTTTTAAATAAAACTAGCTGTAGATAGGCATAAAACTGAGATGCTGAAAATGGAACTTCAGCTTTAATTATGTGCCTAAAGCAGCGGAAATAATAACCATTCATCACTGCAATGTGTTAAATATTTAGTTTACAAGCAGTGACTCACAGTAGGAGATAGGTTACAAGAAGAACAATAAGCCAGCACTGTCACCCCAAAAAAATCCAATCTTCAGAAATACTGAAGTAACCAAAGGAAACAACTGCTGCAAAATTGCAAATATTCTAAAACTTTTTAGCAGAAGGTATAGAAAAAAAGATAAGTAAATAGTATTTAGGATCCTGTCTGATATGCTGAACATATTACAGGTAACTTTTTCCAAAAGCATAATTGTTTGCCCCCACACGTAGTTAATAAAGCTGATACCAGATCTCAGTATTCTCAGCTCTGGTTCCCTGTGAAGTGATAGTGGAACAGATAATTCTCTTTGCAGAAGGAGCTTCCAGGCCATTTAAAACACTATTGCCACTAAGAACAGACTACAGAAGGCTCATTGCAATATACTGTTACACTGGCCAATCCAGTACAAGAACAGGAGCTGTAATAAGGCTGGAAAGAAATGCCTCATGGAAGCTCTGGATTCATCTTCCCTTTTTATCCAGTGCTGGTTACTATCCCAATTCTTACATTCCTTGTCAAGGTGTCTGCCAATAAACAAACATTAATCTCTCTTCATTTCATGTCGATGCAAACATTTAATTAATTTAATTAGAAAAGACTCTGTAAAGGACATATTCTGAAAGGTAAGAAGGGAAGAGGAAAGGGCAACAAGTTGTTTGGTATGTGCTTTTCTGCTGATTTCTAGTCAAAAACTGAGACACATACACAGCCCCCTCTCAATCACAGCTAAAATGAAGCCCTTTTAGGGAGTTCAATGTTCAGTGTTTCAGAACAGATTTAGAAGAAGAATTAATGTTAAAGGCTTGTGGAAAGAAAAGGAAATATTTTAGAAAACACACAGCTTTCCCTGAATATCCCATCAAGCCGTGTGGTGCACACGTACAGCTGTGACACAACGCAGACAAATTATTTTCCTTTCTGCTGAGGTGACTCACAGAACAGCTAAGGTTTCAGCTACAATTAAATTTTCATTGGATCCTTCAGCAACTGGAAGCAGCTCCATGAATCTAACACACAGGGTTCAATTAAACAGTGCAAGTGTCTCAAATGTTCACCCAGCCCTGAGCCAAAAAGCTTTTAATGCTAAACACAGGAGGAATTCCACTGACTTCTACAGAAGCAGCAACTTAAAAAGTGAAGGACTGAGTCATTGAGAACGGCCTGTCAGAGACATCAGCTACAAATCAGTGAAAAGACTAATGATAAAATCAAGTGTTGCATAAATATCACAGTTCATTACTCTGAATTAATTTTGTTCAGCAAAACCTCCATCCATCAAAATATCTAATTCCACATTAAATGTACAGCACTACTACTAAATTCAAGTACATATTTAATTACTCTTAATTGATGACTTAGCATGCACACATCAGCCAGTTCAAAAATTAGCTCACAAGCCATATCAAAATATTCAGTGGTTTCAGTATCAGCCCATCACACTGTGAGGCAAAAAGAACAAGACAACCCTCTCCCAACACATTTGTGCATCTTTTTCCTATCCAGAGGAAAAACTCGTTTACAAAACCTGTATCATCTCTTAACATGCAGTCAGGAGAGATGTGACCTCGGGCATATACAGAAAAAAAACCAGCACACTTTCCAGAAGAAAGGATTTGTATGAGTAATACATTATTTTGAGCCCTAAATAAAACGTTATCTCATCGTACACATTATGGGAATCCTGTTCCCATTTATTCCTGATAATCCAAACTCACAGTGATATAAGGCAAGTCTAAGGGGTCATCTTTTGTGGTAATCTATTCCAAGAATATATAAAAACCTAAGTACTGTAGCAGTTCATATTCTTTTCCATCACTCCTACATGTCTTTATGCAAATTTAACCCTCAGGTTGCACATTTGCAACGAAAACATTCACATAATGCTGGTTTGATGTTAATGATGGTCTATAAATAATAAGCAGGGGACTAGTGCAAAGTGTCAACTGCCTATTCATATCATACATATGTACAGTTACTAAAATAGGATTTCATTTAAAAATGCAGAATACTAGGAATTCTCATTATTATTTTACTCACCTACATGCAGCATGCAAAGTAAACCTTAGGTCTTGCAAATAACATAATTTCTAAGTATTTGCAAATATTTATAAATAACAGGCAAGTTCCTTTCCTCCTCAGAGTCCCAATGGAAAAAAGCAAGTTCCATGTTGGCACTCAGTGAAAAATGAAGTAAGTTTAGTAGTTTGATGATACAACAATCTTGCTTCTATGCAGCATTCTCTTCTGACTACCCAGAGGTGCTGCAACAGCCAGGGCCCAGACAGATCAAGAACCTACCTTTTTCCTCAGTTTCTTGCATGTTTGTTCATTCTTCCTCTAGCAGACAATCCTAGGAATTACACAAGTAACAGCAGTCATCTGAGGCCAGAGTCACTAATTGATCATTGAAATGATCAATTTAAGCCCAGTTTGCATGACTGGGCCCCACACTGCCTCGTCCCAAACATCATCCTGCAGGCACGACAGCCCTACAGTAAAAACTGCTTTATCAAGTTCATTGTCCTCACTACTACTGAACTACAAAAAAAGTTGGTAAGAGTTTATCCTCTAAAAAGTTCATATTAAAATCTGCTGCATTACAGCATCTACGAAGACTGTATTTACACTTTTATATATGCATTTTTCTTTTAAAAATGCATTTTGTTTCAAAGATAAACTTCCATACTTGGCATATCTCCAGGATTACAAACTTATTTCTTCCAGAGGAGTATTTATTTAGCACTAGAGGTTTGCTTAAAACATTATAGAACATTTTGGCAATATAATTTTTCTTCTTCCTACTATGTTTTGAAGTTATTTTATCAAGGATACTTGCAGCTTTCAGTGACTTAAGACTGATTTGCTGTTTAATTTAACTGAACAGACATTTATTGTCTTTTACAGCTTTTATTTCTTTGGATTTTAAGAACCACTGTGAAGAAAAACTGATATTATATAGCAGCTTCTCCTAAGGAGGCTATGCAAATATTACCATCAATAATCTGGGGCGTGATAGTTTCAAATAATGATAAAACCAAGGTGGTCACAAATCACAATTTAATTTGCCCTCTCATTGCTTCCTGACACTTTTTAGACATTGACAGTCCTGCTGATTGCAAACGAGGGGCAGCTGAATCTCACAGTGCAAAGCAGGTGAAAGATTCTTCCGTACAATTCCATCTCAATTAAAATATGTTGCCCACCAAATAAGTTACCCAATTACAAGCTAAAATCAACAGTTTGCTTCTCAATGAAAATTTTACATAGCCTTATAACAGAAAGCAAAATATCACTTGTTATTACTGGAATAAATTCAGTCTCCAGCAAGAAAACAATGAAAATAAGCTTATTACTCCTATAGCATAAGTATTACTCAGAATGATTCTGGCACTGTGAGAAAAATAAGGTATAAAAAGTGTGGTGACAGTAAAAAGTATCGACCTCACTAGTAAAGAGCCAGAACACCTCTATTACCTAAGAATACAAATCTTCCCACTCTGCCATGGCAACATGGATCAGCCTGGAAGAATCACACACAGTCGAAGTGATGGCTGGAGTGCTGCTACACCGAGACAACATGAGGCAGAAATTAAGATTAGATCCAAATTTTGAGTCACACCCCTTTCATACCCATAGGAAAAATAATAATAATAATTTTAAAAACAAGGTGAAATAGAAAAAAAAGCCAACATACACAAATTATTATGAAGTTAAAAAAAAATCTGAAAGAAGCTAAAAGTGTGAGAGGAAAATCCATGGTTAAAATAGCTATGAAAAACAGTTATGCAAAGGTAAAGACCTTTTAAGATACATCAGCACTTAAATGCTGATGAAGATAGTAAAGAAGATGAAGATAGTAAAATTGCTAAAGTGATCAGCAAAAAGCTGGAAGTGATCAATAAACACTGCCTACCTGTATTTGATAATGTGGATAACTTTGTACAGCATGAGGATAATGAAATAATGAAAATATGCTTATGATCAGATAATATAAAAATAATAATTTTTAGGATTTAATAAGGAAAAACATAACCACAAGGTCTAGAATAATGCCCAAGAGAACTGCCTTAAGAAATCAGTGGAACTTCAGTGTCCATTTCCAGTGCTTGTGGGAACAAATAGAAAATTTCTCCAGAGTAGGTGTCCCAATACAAAAAAAAAAAAAAATCACCAACTAATAATTACAGGAGACTCACAATACTTTTAATGATGGATTAAATGTAAAAAGGAGGTTAATTAATGATAGTAATTCACTTTATAATAAGAAGTGTAATTCAAAGGAGAACAATATCATTAATGCAAATCAACACAGCTTTATAGAAAGCTATTAAACAAACCTGGGATTTGTCCTTTGTGTGAGCAATCACAAGCACAAACTCATTATTTAGGATTTTACAAGGCACTTCACCTAAAACATGTGGCATTCTAGACAAAATAAAAATAACACAGTGAAGAATGCATTACAGGAATTAAAAATGAGTTAAGTGAAAGATCTCATATTTTTAGCAATTATGTCAGTACTTCTACATTGTTCTCAGTGAAGATCCCAGTGCTGTCAGTGCTGGGGAACAGCAAATCGTGGTGGGAACGGAGCGATCTGGATCAGTTGGTTCACTGCACTCATTTCTTGGGAACACATTCTCATGCACATATTCAAAATGGAACAAGTGTTGGCAGAAAGCATGTATGTAAATCCCAGTTAAAAGAAAATTATTTATGCTCAAACTTAAAAAGCTTAACCTTTTTAATCCCTCAGATATGAAAAACAGACTTAATTTGATTGCAATATAAAGGCTACACACTGAAAGGCCTTTCATCTTGAGGATAATGAAATAAGGACATCAATGTTTAGAAACTCAAACATACCAAATTTCACATTTTAATTTACCTAGCATTAAGGGTAATAGAATCTGAAACAACTACAGACAATCCCTTTACCTCTTGAAGTTCTCATATCAAAACTATCCAACTCTGTACTCCTAGGTGCAAGTAACAAGTCAGGGGGATGACATACAGTAATTGCAGTACATAAGTGGTCAGACTGTGTAAACTAATAGGACCTTCTGTCTTAGGTGGATTTTACAACTCAGACAAATGTTATGTCATTAATTTGGCAGCAAGGCAACATTTTGGAGAAACAGGCAAATGTATGGGGTTTTTCCTCTATTTCAGCTTTACTTATCCAAAGTTAACCCAACCTCCTACAAACAAGCATATTCTCATTCTTCTCCATTTATTCTTACTGCTTCAACAAGAGGCCAGCATGCAACACTCCTTCCTGTAGAATCCAAACCTTTCTAAGTCATGACTGATTAGATGTGGTCAGTCTTGTGTGACAAGTACGTCACTCTAAAGATGTTAAGATTTTGCCTTGTTTGTTGCAACACCAGAGCACAAAACTTACCACCTTTTAGGGAAAATACGTTAATTTTATTCTTATCCTCCAAATAACTGCCTCCCTGGCTTACTACCAAGCACTGTATTCCCTCAGAACAGCCTTTGTGCTGATAGTACATCTTTGACATTTTTTAAAGCAATGGAATGTAGTTCTAGATGGCACAGATACCACATTGTATTTACTTGCAGCTCATGTTTTCTTTGCTTCAGTGGGTTTTATTCAACTCCCCAGTGTCTCCCACCTGTTTGTCTGCAGAGTGAGTTCAACTCTATGCCAGTAGCTTAAATATATGGAATTGAACTTGCATTATTAGTATCCATTCAATGGTAGAAATCAAACTTGCAGAGAGTGTAAGATACTTGAGGTGTGATATTATATAACATATGAAACATCCCATTGCTTAGGGGAGGATTAATAAAAGCAACAGAATTCACCATGGCTGCATTAATCCAGGCTCTTCTCTGCTCTTACATAGACAGACACCAGGCAAGAAAAGCACATCTGAACAACCTGCTGTAGCCTCCTTCACCTCAAACCACATCCAGCAGCTGGAAATTATATCCTGTCTCCCAAGTCATCTTCAATTCCACTTCAAGTGTTTACTGCTATGGAAAACCTGCTGTTAAGCTGAAGATCATACCCATCTTTTCCAGCGGGCTGTGAACATAATGTGCAGCAAGGCCAATTACCTTTCAAATAAAATTTAATCAAAGGCATCTCACCCTTAGCAGATTTAAAGTTATTCTGTTCAATTACTGACAAATGTGTCAAATACGTCCCTTAGAGGTCCCAAGGAAATAGGATTACACTGAATATTCATCAGAGACGAAAAGGAAAGTGTTACTGTCTCCCCATGAGAATAAAACAACGTCATGAGAACTGATTTCCAATCTTATCTAATAAAAAGGCAATTTGCCACTAGGCCTTTAACACCCATTTGTTAAAGTAACCCAGAAACTTATTTATTGGAGTGATAGACTAGAAACACACAATTTTTACAGAGTTTTAATTACTAAGAAAATTGCACTATGCATTTCCTTCAGATTAAACAAATACCACTAGACAAGCCTGCCTCCGAGATAATAAGCAAACAGCAAGAAGCAAGCCACAGCTTTTTCTAAGGCAAACAAAGAAAAAACCTCTTTGTGAGCTGGAGTTCTGCCCTTTCCAGTTTGCCCAGACTTGCCCCTTCCCTTGCTGTATGTTCTACCATGTTATTGACATAGCCAAAGGAGGGGTTTTTTGCTGACACGCTCACACCACACAAAGCTCCCTTTCATCAAGTGTTCAGCCGCGCTCCAACACCAGGCTACAGAAAAACAGCAAGGCCAGACAGTCTTCTGTAGCTGGATTATAAACCACTGCTTCTTAGAATAGGAATCACAGTATCTCCAAATTAAATCCTTTACTGGGATATCAACACTAAGAGTCTCCACATAAACCAGCAACACAGTTTTATTACATCAAATCTAATGTATTTGATACTTTTACTAAACTTGTACCTAACTGGTCTTGGAGATCCTGACAAAAATAAGGAACTCAAGGCTAGAAACAGCAGTTTTACCTTCCAGAAAAGCCAAGGTAGTTTCAGTATTGACGATCATTTTCACTCAAGCTTCCTACATGTTTTCCTGCAGTTTTAAACACAAACTCCATTTCCTAATGAACTCAAGCCTTTTTTTTTGCAATAGATCAAATATTAGAAGAGTACTTTTGCTTCCATTCACTACCAAAAAACCCACCCAGCTCTACCTATATTATTCAGCTCAAGACATACAGCCAGCAAGACTTCCCAAAACTAAGTGTTTTGTTGTGATCTGAAACAAAGATGGATGTTCAGAGCTACACCTTTCTAACTGCAAAGCATTCTGCAATTATTAGACATGGCAAGAATAACCTTTAAGAGCAAATCTTAAAATTCTGGGGGAAAAAAACAAAACAAGTCAAAAGTAGTTTGAGCAAGTCTTTATTTTTCTACTCCCATAACTAGAAATAACAAGACAACTAATTCCCCAATTCTTTTTGCTAAAATGTTGGGGTGTGATGGAATCCAGCCCTCAAATAAATGCATGCTTTGAAAAAGGAAAAATAAAGAGTTGGTTTTGTGATTTGTGCCTCACAGTCAAACCTGAATGACCCTGAGAGAAGTCTGTGCAGACAAATCACTGAAAAGATTTATGTGCAGTTTGTTAGATCTGTTTCCCACCCACCCTTGTGTTATTGCTCTGCAAATTGCAGATTTTTTTTTTAGCAAGTGCTAATCTTGACTAAAATCCATCATAAAGAGTGCTACAATATTGCCTTTTATTACAAATAGCCAAAACTTCTTTGAAAATATAAATGTGTAAAACAATCCACTGACTGTACAGTGCATTTACAGGACACAACCCAGAAAGTAACATGCAGTGTAAAGAACTGCTTTATACATTAGCCCTTGGCCACAAAGAACTTGGCAGTACTACCACGACTTTAATGACTATAGGGTGAAAAAGAATAATTAAAAAACAAAAAGCTCAGTTACATCTAACTTTACCATGAAGTTGGGATACATACAACATTGTACAAGGAAGAGTTGTTTTTAACTAGAAACCGTCATCATGTTGTAACTCTTGGAAGGGCTGGATCTGCCAATTCTCCACTCCTCCTTGCAGCTGGTCCTGCTCTCCAGCTGTTTGGCCGCCTTCCCCCCAGGTTGGGGGCTTTCGTACAGCACACAGATAGACCCATCCTCACCTATGCGATAGGACACTTCAAAGGGGTCGACCCACAGCGTTAGTTCGCTGGGTAGGAGCTGGAAAAGCCTCTCGTGGCTCAGTCCGATCATCCCCGCCGCCTTTCCTATCAAGGGGTCCATCTTATGGTTGATCCTGATGCAGCGATAGCCGGAGCCCTTGGAGGGCACCAGGGGGAACCAGTGGTGCTTGTAGTGCTCTGCGTGAGGAAACAAAGAGGAGCTTTACGGTGGGGCCGCGCTCCGCAGGACCCCCGCGGGATGCGGGAGGGATAGAGGGAAGGGATAGAGGGGTTCTCCCCCGCGCCACTCACCGCGCATCGCCTCCTGCAGGCACTCGCGGAAGCACCGCAGCTGCTCCTCGCCGACCCCGCCGCTGGCCCGCAGGAGGCGGGTCACGAACGCGGCCGCCGTGGAGATCTCGGTCCTCATGTCCGCCCCGGCCCCGCTGCCAGCGCCGCCCGGCCCGGCCCCCGCGGCCGAGGGCGGCTCCGCGCAACAGCCGCACCGCGCGGGCGGGACGGGGCGGGTTTGTTTTGCTGGCGGCGGGGCGGGACCAGCGCGGACACACGGACGGCCCGACAGCCGGACGCCCCCGCGCCGCCGGGGTGCTCTCGGTGGCAGCGGGCTGAAGGCGGACACCCCGCGCCCTCCTGCCCCGCTCTCCGCCCCCGCCCCGGTTCTCATTCACCCAACGGAAATAACGGGTTAAACGCGCGGCCGCGCTCCGCGCCGACAGCAAGCACCGCGTCTGCCCCTTCGCTTGGTTGGAGCACCACATTCCCACCCCAGGCCATCGGCAGCACTTCTCGCTCCCTCGCCAACGCTGTTCCAAGCAGACATCGCCGTTATCCTGCCTTTTTCCCTTTTCCCTCCATTTCTCAAGACGCAATACAAGCAGAGCCTAAAAACCTTCCACCATCTCAGACACACAACTCCGAGGCACACACTTCCCTAAGTGTGGGATTTTCCTTTTCCTTCTACCAGCAAGTAACAGGACCAAGACCCTCAAATGACAAAACTCTTGACATTTGTCCAAAACCCAGACTACTTCTCTCGACCAACTCTCAGATCTGGATCAAGATCCTATTTTATTAAAACAGATTTTCACTGAAATTCCTTTTAACTACCTGATACTTTAGACATTAAGCTAAAAAAATTAATCTCTGCTGGTACCTGGACTGATTCAACCATCCACTTCAGTTTTGGTTTAGTCAGTGTTTTGAGACTCAGAACACAAAACCCATTCATGTCTAGGTTCATTAAAATACAAAGAAACAACACTTGCAGTGGAGTTCTGGAATTCTTTCTAGCATTCAGAATAAACATACCATTACCATTAACAGCACTAAGAATTGTCCAAGTTCAAACATAAGTTAATGCTTAATTATGCTAAAGAGCTTCCCCCTTCTACACTGTGTGTGCCCATATGAATATGCACAAATCCCCAGTTAGACACAACATGATTTTGCTCTAAGTCAGTCAGACAAGGTTCTGCTAAAGCTAGGACAGAAATTAAGGGTTTTGGTTTTAACTTGCTTGAGAGAAACTAAAGTAATGATCAGAGTAGAAAGCATTTCCTAGCAAGCAAATGAAAGGTTATTAAAAGTATTGCAGGAGTCAAATGTTAGTGTTACAACTGCTTACATGAATTGAGGTCTGGCACCTAGATCCATTAGTCCTAAGGGGAACGTTCAATTGAAAGAGAAGTTCTGGGTATAAAAATCAAAAGGTATCACAGTTGTCAGGTAATATTAAAGTCATACTTTGATTTCTTGTGTTCTCCTGAGCAAGTTTCAGATTTAAGACTCAAGGTAAGCAAGTCACAGAAGGCTAAGAAGAAATCAGCAGATATGTAACTGTTTGATTTTCATCCCTCTGTCTAAAAACAGCTCCACAGGCAGCAGTATTTAAAGAAAATTCTACAACTCAAGCTTACTTTGTTGTTATCCTGATCCTCTGCAAGTCATTTCCTCTTTACCAGGAACACCTGGAGTAGAAGAAAACAGAGTCAGTGCCTTGGTTTGTCTTGTTAAAAATAAAGTTTGTACAAGTGTTCTGGCATTCTACTTTACTTCAGCTAGAGGAAGAGGAGAAAATAAAACTGAAGGCGTATCAGTCAAACAATATAACGTTATTTAAAAGCAGCAATAATAAAAATAGTAATGATAGCAGAATCCTACTCATTTACCAAAAAAAAAACCCAACAAAAAAACTCCCAAATCCCCAGAATTAAGACCAAGTAATGTCTACATCAATTTCCTTCTAAATTACTTAAATTAAGCTCTCAATATGTGTATCTACAAACATAAGCAGGGGAAACAGAGCACCTCCTTGCAAGAGGAGGTTTTAAACAAAACAAGCAATTTTGGTTTTACTCCATCTCATTAAAGCATCTCTCTCTAAACATAAAGAAATAAAACCATTCTTAGAAGCAAAAACTATATTTTCTTTATGGCTAGACTACAAAGACAAACATTATGTTACTGTTCCCACTAGAGGGAGAAAAAGAATAATTCCAAACATAAATAACAGTACCATCAGTGGTTTAAGCATCCAATCCATCCATAATTTCCCCAGTTTGGTGCATAATTGATAAAACATAACTTCTTAGAGAAACAAAAAGAAAACCTTTAGCCAGCACTACAAAACTAAAGCAAGAGTTGCTTTCTCTGAGACTGCCCCTTTTCTGTACACCTGTGCCGACCAGATGCAGCTGTTCCTGCCTGCTGATTCCGTAGGGATCACCTGCTGTCGCTTTAGCAGGATGCTGGGATGAGAAAGCACAGCTGAGAACAATTACCCTCAGGGCTCTCTTTAGGCCTTACGAGCTCCTCACAGGCTGCTTTTGGATAAAGCAAATTATACTCTAGTGATAATTTAAGTTTTCTGCATGTTATGGGAAATAGAGAAATGAACAAGAGAAATCAGAATTCTGTGACAAAATTGGAAATATGTCAAACTAACATAGTGGTTTTTACTTAAAAGACCATCAAGGGATTAGTAAACTGATTTGTAGAAATGAAAATAATTAGTAATCCTATTTTTAAAGTGTGCTGCAAGACTATGGTCTAGTCTCCACTGAAGAAGTTTATCAACATAGCTGTGATCTCATACCCACCTGAGTTAAACAAAGCTGGAAAGTCTTTTTTTCAGTCCACTTTTAAAAACAGGCAAGATATCATTACAAAAGCAAGTTAATGCAGTAATTTATCAGTGAGGTTTTAGCATAGGACTTTTGCAAATATTGCACTTCCCTGACACTTTTATCTCTTAGAGGTCCAGCTTCATAGGGGGAAAATACATTAAAATAACTAATTTATGATCCAATTTTCTTTATTAAAGCAACTAAACATTTAACATTAATAGTTGCCAATCGTTTAGCAGAACTAGTGAAAAATCACTGTGATTACTACATTAGCAGCAATACTAATGACGGCAAAGTGATTTTTTTTTTTTCCAATGGGCTGTTCTGTAGGCTAAAGTGTTACATAATCACAGAATGTCCTGAGGTGGAAGGGACCCACAAGGATTACCAAGTTCAGCTCCTGGCTCTGCACAGGACAGCCCCAAGAGTCCCACTGTGTGCCTGACAGCATTGTCCAGACACTCTTACTCAATTAATGCAATTTAAGATAACAAGAGAAGGACAAACTTTGTGGACATAACAGCCCTTTGAATCTGCAACAAAAGACCAGAGCAAGTGCTCTCCAGACTTAGGCATTATGAGCTGGGTGAGTAAAAATAATTTCCTTTCCTTGCAGCCCCGTGTCTCACATGCCCTGAGGTACAGGCAAAAGCATCACTGTGTTTGGGGTCTCACGTTCCTCTGCAGCTGCCACAGATGTCCCCACTAAGGAAGGACTGAGGATACGCCCTGCCTGCCAGGACAGCAGCCAGGATGTGGGGTTGTGCATAGATCCGTACAGTTCTCCGGGAGTCTGTGCCAGAGGGGCAGGACCCCGGTCTGTGAGCCCCTGCGCCCTGTCCGTGTGTCCCCGAGCACTGTCGATGTGTCCCCCAGCCCTGTCCGTGCGTCCCTGAGCCCTATGCGAGACTCCAAGGAGAAGGAGGCAGGGGCAGCCGTGCCTGTGGCCGGCAATGTCACGGCCGCCCTCCCACCGCGGTGTGACGCCATCCTGCCCGGGATGAACCGCGCGGTGTGACGTCAGCGGGCCAACCCTCATCGTCACGCCACCGCCCCCAGTCTGACGTCATAGCCTTCACCGAGCACCGCTGACGGGACGAACCTTCCCGCCACCCTCCCAGCCAATCAGCGAGGCGCTTGCATAGCAGCTGTCCGAGGGCCAATCGTGCTGCTTCTTACAGCTGGCACTGAGGCCGCCGCCATCCTATTGGCTCTTCCGGAGGCGCTGCCCAGCGGTGATTGGCGGGCGGCGCGGCGCGCGCGGAGGGGGCGTGGTCGGGGCGGCCCCGCAGCGTGTGGGCCCCGCGGCCCCCGATCCCGCCA